>CAKNYM010052277.1:385112-409419 GCA_932195095.1 Andricus curvator
GTTGAAAATTCAACTATTTTGTTGAAAATTCAACTATTTTGATGAAAATTCAAATTTTTGTTCGTCTAAAATTCATTGATTTGTATAGGTTGAGGATTTAACATTTTTTCGAAAATTAAACTATTTGGTGGAAAATGAATTTTTTTGATGAAAATTCATAACTTTGGGTTGAAAATGCAACTCTTCGGTTGAAAATTAATCTTTTTTGGTTAAGGATTCAACTATTTTGTTGAAAATTCAACTATTTGATAGAAAATAAACTTTTTTCTTGAAAATTAATTTTGGGTTAAAAATGCAACTGTTCGGTTGAAGATTAATCTTTTTTGGTTAAGGATTAAATTATTTTTTTGAAAATTCAACTATTTGATTGAAACTTTAAATATTTAGTTGGAAATTAAGTGTTTTTTTCAATTCGTATTTTTGGGTTAAAAATTAAATTGTTTTGTAGAAAATTCACCTTTTTGGCATGAAATTTGATCTGATTTGTGGAAATTTTTTGGAATTTTTCATTACCAATTTTTCATTTTCACTGACGATTAATATTCAAAAACCAGAATTTGATCTTGTAAAATTTTTAACATAGAATATTTTCTTAAAATGATATAAAACCATTTCAAATAAAAAATAAAAAATTTATTTAATTATTTCAACCAAAAACAGTTGAATTTTTGACCATAAAAGGTAACGTTAAAAGGAAATGTTGAATTTAAAAAAAAGATGAATTCTGAACAAAAATCGTAAATTTTGATATTTGAAACAAAATAAAAAAACGAATTTTCAAGAAAATGGTTTAATATTCAACCAACGAGTTGAGTTTTCAATCGAAAAATGAATTTGAAACCAAAAAGACTAATTTTCTCTATAAAAAAGACGAATGTTCAATATAACAGTTGAGTTTTTTGACAAAATGTTAAATTAAAAAAAAAATCAATTTTCAACAAAACAATTGAATTTTCGACCTCCAAAGATGAATTCTCAAAAAAAATGTAATAGTTGATATTTCAACAAAAAAAAAAAAAAAGAAGAAATTTTTAACGAAAAAGAAACGATTTTTCAATAAAAAATACGATAAATTAATTATAATAAATAAATAAATTTTCAACAAAAAATGAAATAATTAAATTTTCAGTAGAAAAAAATTAATTGAAAAAAAGAATTTTAAACAAAATAGTCAAATTTGTAACCAAAGAGATGAATTTTGAACTAAAATGATGAATTTTTAACAAAGTAGTGTAACTTTTAACTAAAAAAGAAAAATTTTCCACCAAGGGGACGAATTTTTTACAAAGTACTTGAATTTTCAAGCTGCAAAAAAAAAAAAGATTAAACTTCTTATAAACTTATTTTAAAAACGAAATATTGAATATTAGAAAAATATATTTTTATTTTGATTTTATTTTTAAACATTAGACTTTTAAACCCGAAAATATTAACTTAAAACAAAATAGATGAGCTTTTAACAAAATAGTTGAATTTTTAACCAAAAAAGATCAATTTTCAACAAAAAAGAATAATTTTCTATCAAATGTTCGAATTTTTAATCAAAAAAATAATAAAATAAAATTCAAACAAAACCCGTTGCATTTTTAATCATATAGTTAAATTATTCAGCTAAGAAACGAATTTGTAAACAAGAGGAATAATTTTCTACCAAAAAATATGAATTTTCAATAAAATACATGAATTTTGAAACAAATAGTTAAATTTTCAACTAAAATAGATAAATTTTTAATAAAAAATGGAAAAGTTAAATTTTCAGTAAAAAAAAAAATTAATTTTCAACCAAAGAAAAGACGAATTTTCAACAAACTGGTTACATTTTCAACTAAGAAAGATTCTTTAATTAATTCTACAAAAAAAGATTGAATTTTCAAACAGCAAGTATTAATTTCCAACAAAAAAATTTATTTTCAAACAAATAGTGGAATTTTCTACCAAGTATTACATTTTGAATGCAAAAAGACGAATTTTCAACAAAAAAAAAACATTATTAACAAGAATATCATATCAGGTTGCCCGGAAAACTTAATTTTCAAATTTCTCTAACTTTTTGCTGACCAAAAATTTTTTAACAATTTAAAAAATTAATATTTATTATCCTTGAAAGTTAAAATTGCCATTTATAGAAATTCCTTTACTTTTGAAAGATTTTTTTGAAAATCCCTGACTTCTCCTTGATTTACAGATTTTCCCTGACCTATGGTCAACCTATAGCTTAAGGGTCTTTATTGTTTTTTTTTTCAATAGGAAATAATAAATTTTGAAATAAAAAATTATTATATTAAATAATAGATGTACTTTCTCGAGTCAGCATGTTTCAGATTTTACACATGGTCAGGGTCAATATTTTATATTAGTCATACTGATCACGCCAAGTATGCGATATCCCTACTCGTTTTACGCGGAACCTCTTGTCTTCTTGGACATTGCACTTTTCCAATCAGCACGCGCATTCCAATTTTCAATTCCTTTCCTCAAAGCTCCTTTCTCAATTTTTAATTTTCATATTAAAAAAATAAAAAATATGATAATTTTCTCACAAAAAAGGGGAAAATTAGGGGAAAGATTGAACATTTATATTTACATTTACAAAAGAGAAACAGTCTTTTTATACGAAATTACGGTTCTATAAATTTTTTTAAACGAAATATCCCTGATGGAAAAAATTTTTACAAGAAAGTACAATATTTCTACAACTGTAATTTTGGGTTAAAATCTGTACTTTTTTGTAAAAAAATGTAAAAAATTTAACAACAAAATACAGTTAAATATAAATAGCTAATTTTTCTTCTTGTATTTTCTTGTAGAAAAGTGAAAAAATTAACAATATAAGTTTCTACAATTTAAAAATTTTGTTGTTAATATTTTTTTATACTTTTTTGTAAAAATCTACAAGGTATTACAGAAAACTACAGGATTTTACTTTTTTTTTAATTTAGGTTTTTGACGTCAGAAAATCACTCTCAATTTTACGTAAATTATTGTAAGATAAGTAATGTATAAGTTTCTACAAGAAACTACACTTTGAAAAAATAATAAAATAATAATAATAAAATAAAATAATAAAAATAATGCATAATGTTTCAATCTAAAATATTACATTTTTAACCATTTAATTCGAAATTTTTTGAATAAGGATAACATTTTTTTCATATTTAGTAATATTTTACTTTTTTATTTAAATCAAATAGTAAAAACTAAACAATTTTAAATTGAACTATTTCAAATAGAAAGCCTTGAATCGTTTATATTTCAGTGTTAAATTTAAAATTTGAACGTTACAATTTTAATTGTTCTATTTAACAAATTTTCAATAAATCTAAGTGAAATTATTGAATTTTGATGCATAAATAACAAGTGAACAATTATCAATTTGGAAAAAAAATTGAGTTAGTTTAAGAGATATTTACAAGTTTTGAGAAAATCCAAACTCAATTTAAAACTGGAAAATATTTTGAAAAACGAAAAATTAAATTTAGATTTCTGAAGGTTTCGAAATAAAATTTTGAAGCTTCTCAAGCATCTTTACATAAAGGTTTCAAGAAAATAAAAATAAATTCTTAATTTTTCTGGGAAAATTTAAAATGATTTTTTATTTTGAAACTTAATTTTAAGATAATATTTAAAATGATTTAAAACAAACTTTTTTGATTAATAAATGACAATTGAACAATTATTAATTTGAAGAATAATCGAGCAAATTTAAAATATATTTAGAAGTTTTGAAAAGATTCCAAAATAATTTAAAACGTGTAAAGATTTCAAACCATTTAATACACAATGTAGATTTTTGAAGATTTTGAAAAATATATAAGCTTTTTAAGAAACTTAAAAGGTTTTAAATGAATAAAAAATTTGTATAAAAATTCCTAGAAAAACTAACAATAATTTTTTCAAAGAAGAATCTGGATGATTTTAAGGTATTTTTTTTTTACTTTTGCAGGATTTTAAAAAAATTGTAGGAAAAATTCGAGTTCCAAGATAATAATATTATTATTAGACTATTGCTCGAAATTTTTTAAATTATTGTTTCAAAACAAATTTTGAAGAGAATATTTAAAAAGACTTCAAAACAATTTTTAATGTATAAATTAATGTTTCTAGCCTAAAATTCCTTTAAATGATATAATAATAATAATTTGTTCAGCAATATTAAATGAAGTTTTTTGGAAAATCTCATATCGATTCGTTGAAAATTTACTGAGATAGACAGAATTGGCAAAAGTACTCGAAGGAATTTTAGGCTAGAAACATTAATTTATACATTAAAAATTGTTTTGAAGTCTTTTTAAATATTCTCTTCAAAATTTGTTTTGAAACAATAATTAAAAAAATTTCGAGCAATCCGTGTGAAAATTTTGAGATGGCCCCCGCGAGGGCCATCCTAATTTGCTCTTTTACTACGTTGGCCCTACGTTGGCAAACTACGAAGGGCCCACATAGTTTCGACATGCTCACCTTCGAAGGCCCCATGTAGGCTGCCCACGAAGGGCCAATGAGGTGGCCCTCTGTAGGGCCCAGCTAAGCCCCCTGAAAGGCCCACATAGGCCCTACAGTAGTTTTCCCCTTTATTGCCCTGCTAGAGCATTCTAAAATTTTTGAAACTTGAGTTTAATTCAGACTTATTAGCGGTTATACAAAATTAACTTATTATTATATGCAATTTCCAGTGAATGATTTTTTCAGCAATGTTGAATAAAGTTTTTTGGAAAATCTCATATCGATTCGTTGAAAATTTACTGAGATATTCAGATTTGGAAAAACTACTCGACGTCTGCCAGCGCTGTCAGCACGGGCAGACAGAGCAGTCCTCTCGACGCATTAGCTAACAGCGCGGGCAGACGTCGAGTACTTTTTCCAAATCTGAATATCTCAGTAAATTTTTAACGAATCGATATGAGATTTTCCAAAAAACTTCATCTAATATTGCTGAACAAATCATTCATTGGAATTTTTTTGATAGTCGAAGTTACTTAGATACTTTTTACCGGCGAAACCAAGAAAACACAATTATCGATTTACCTCATTTTGCAATTAAAAATGATCAAACAATAAGCGATTGTCAACTTTTTCATGATTTCCTAAGCATCGCTAGAGTATTTTGAATATGTCCTGCAAATATAAACTCATTTCAATGATATTTGGCCGAGTTAGAACGATTTAAGTTTTAAACCTTAATTAAATCAGGGAGTAACTTTTTTCAATATTTCGTTTTTATTATTAAAAATGAACGTTTGGCAAAAAAAAATCCAATAGGAAAAAGTTCCATTTCCTTATTCTCTAGAATTCTACATTGTCAAAGAATGGATTTTTCGATTTTGAACATTTTCTTTTTTTGAGACGACCGGACAATACTTTTACGAGTTTTCGAGCGTCGGGCTGGTTATTGCACCCGACGGCTCAATTCTTTCTCAATTGTTCAATTTTTATCTTCGGTCAAAAATTTGTTTCTTTTTCGACCTAGGATGACAAATCTGGAGAATATTGCAATTACATAATTTTAAATGACATATATGGTGTCCAATCGATTGGTATATATTTGAAAAAAAAACTATGGATGATCGATTAAGATGCGATAATGTATACATGATCGCATCTTAATTTAAAATTATCTCATTGCAATATTCTAAATATTTGTCACCCTAGGTCGGAAAAGAACAACTATTTGGTTACAAAAAATGCAAATTCCTGTACATTCTTGTGGCTGTAATTTTTTGTAGAAAATTAAAACTACAATAAAATACACCAGTGTACGTAAAAATACAAAAAAGTAAAAAAAATTCGTCTCAATAATAGAAAAAAGTTGTACTTTCCTGTAATTTTGGTTGTAATTTATTGTATTTATTTACAGATTCCTGCAAAAATAGTTTTAGTTTTCTGTACTTTTTTGTAAAAATTTTTTCACCAGGGATCTTGAAATTCTTTGAAATCTTTTTAAATACCCTGAATTTTTTTTAATTCTTTTAAATTTGTCTAGGTCCTTCATATCCCTTGAAATTTTTGAAATCTGTAGAAAAACCTTGAAATAAAATTCAATTTGTTTCCTAAAGTTCTCTACAAAATTCGTAAAAATCACTTGAAATCTTTGTAAATCGTAGAAATCGATTAAAATATGTTTGAAATTCCATGAATATAAATTAAATTGAAATTATTCATTAAATCTAAAAAAAAACGCGAAGCGCGTATTCACGTCCCTGGATTTTAATTTTTTAATTTCAAAAAACAAAAAAATTTTATTTTGTTCTCAAGGAAAAGCTTATGTTTCTTCATTTGAGAGAAAGAAAGAGAAAGAAGTTTGGGTAAATTTTGATGAATCTTTACATTAATTAAGTATTATATAGAATGCATATTTGAAAACAAAAATTTAACATCTACGAAAAACTGTCCTTAAAGACGAAATGTTAAAAGCTGAATTTTTGTAGTTTTTAAAAATTGTTAATTACAAAACTGTTCATATTTAAAGAATTACATTTACAATGTATAACTTAGAAATTGCTTAAATTTAAAGATTTAAATTAAAAATTTTCTAATTATGAGTTAAAATTTTGATTATTTGCTGCAAAATTTAATTATTAATTTGTTGAAAATTCTACTTTCTGGTTGAAAATGTACTATTCTTCTTGAAAATTCATAAGTTTGGTAGAAAAATTCAACTGTTTAGTAGAAAATTAATCTTTTTGGCTTGAACATTCAAAAATTTGGTTAGACTTTTTTTTCCTTTTTGAATAATTTTTTTTTTAACCTTGTTATTTTTTTGTTTCAATTTTTGTTACAAATTAACTTTTTTAGTTGAATTTTCAAATATTATATTTTTTGTTCAGAATTAATCTTTTTTGGTTTCTTTTTTTTGTTGGTTGAAAGTTCATAATTTTAGTTGAAAATTCAACAATTTGGTTGAAAATTAAAATTTTTATTGAAAATTCATATTTTCGGATTCGAAATTCTACTGTTTTGTAGAGAATTGTTGTTGTTTTTTTTTGTTTGAAAATTCAGCAATCTGGTTGCAATTTTTCATTCTTTCTTGTCTGTAAAATATTTTTTGGCTAAAAACTATTCTGATGAAAGCTCGTGTTTTTATGAAGTTATTTTTCTTTAATTAAAATGTTTTTTGGTTGAAAATTCAATTGTTGGAAGTGTACCTATTTCGTTGAAAATTCGTCTTTTTGGGTTGAAAATTCAATTATTTGTTTAAAAATTATCTTTTTTGTTGATAATTCATATTTTCGGTTTGAGAAATAAACTAATTGTTTGAAACTTGAACTAATTCGTTAAAAATTCATTTTATTAGATGAAGATCCATCTCTTTGGTTTAAAATTTTAATATTTTGTTCAAAGCCCATTTTTTTGCTTTAAAAATTAATTTTTTCAACTAAAAGATTAATTATTCCATTTTTGATTGAAAATGGATTGTTTTTAGTTTTGTGGAAATTGTATAATTTGGGTGGAAAATTGAACTATTTGGTTGAAAATAAAATTTTTTGTTGAAAATTCAACTATTCAGTACAAAATTCGTTTCTTTTTATTTAAAAATTCAACAATTTGGTTAAAAATTAGTCTTTTTTGTATAAATTCAACTGTTTTTGATTGAAAATTAAAATCTTTTTTGGTTGAGAATTAACTAATTGGTTAAAAGTTGAACTACTTTGTTTAAATTTTTGTTGTAGAATCATTTTAGTGAAAATTCATCTCTTTGGTTGGAAATGTTTCAGGTGTTTAAAAATTTTAAATTAAAATTTGTGTAAAATTTCAATTGGAAAATTCTTCTTTTTGGATTAAAAATTAAATTATTTGGTTGAAAATTAACTTTTTTGTTTACAATTCATAATTTCGGGTTGAGAAATCAACTAATTGAATAAAATTTTACTAATTTGTTAAAAATATATTTTATTAGTTGAACATGCATCACTTTGGTTGAAAATTTAAATATTTTGTTGACAGTTCATTTTTTTATTTGAAAATCAATTTTTTGAACTACAAGATTAAACATTCCAATTTTGATGAAAAATTCATAGTTTTTTGTCAAAAATTCAATTATTTGGTTGAAATTTTTTCCTTTCTTGTTTGCAAAATATTTTTTGGTTAAAAAATCAACTGTTTTGTTGAAAAGTCGTCCTTTTTGGATGAATCAATGTTTTTTATGTAAAATCAACGTCTTTTTTCGTTAAAATATAAACCATCACATTTTTTGTTCAGAATTATTTTTTTTTAGAGTTCAAGTTCTTGGATAAAAGTTTAACTACTTTGATTGAAAATGTACCTATTTTGTAAAAAATTTCTCGTTTTGAGTTAAAAATTCGAACATTTGGTTGAAAATTAACTTTTTTGTTGAAACATTTAAAAGTTTTGTAAAAAAATTGGTCTTCTTAGCTTCAAAATTCAATTTTTGTTTTTGTTTTCTTTAATGACTGAAAAATATTTTTTTGATGAATTCAACTGTTTTGGATTACAAGTAAAAATCTGTTTTGGTAGAAATATCAACGATTACCTTTTTTATCAAAAACTCATTTTTGTTGTTGAAGATTCATCGTTCTCAAATTTAACTCCCGAAAAAATTTAATAATTCTGAAAAAGTATTAAAAATGTACATTTGAAATTAGTTTTATCCGGTTAAAAAACCTAGCATGAAAAACCAAACATTAAAAAATTAGTAACGTTCCTGATTGGGCATTAAAAAATGAAGAAACTTTGCAAGAAATATTAGCGAATTTAAACTTTTGAAACTAAACAACTTGTATTTCAAGGTTTCAAAAAATAAACTTTTTCAGAATTGTGCATTCAAAATTATAATTTTAAATTGAAATTACAGAAATTTTAAAGATGATAAAAATTATTAAGAAGTATACCATTTACACTCAACCCTCGGTTTAAGGCCAGTGTCGGGGGTTACCTGCAAATAGCCTTGGCCGTGAATCCGGGGAATCCTAACATAAACAGTCAGTGCCGTATGAATCATTTCTGATGGATTTTTCTCCAAAGTAAAAATTTATTTAATTTCTTCCATTTTGTTATCTAATACGCATTATAATTTAAACTTGAAGAAAAACTTCAATGTCAGCAAGCCGTTACACGTAAAAATAATGTTTTTCCTGCTTACTTTAAACGTTTTCGGCCTCTGTCTCTCGCTCTCTTAAACCATTCTATCAAAGCGGCCTCCAAACCCATATTATCACTTGTTTTTGAAAATTTTTTGTTCTGGTATTCATAATTTATAACCTTATTCTTTCAATCAGCTTTCAGCAGTTCTAGGAAGGCCTAAACCGCGGGGCCCTAAACCGCGGGTCTGGTGTATTCTAAAATTAGGTTCGAAAAACTAAATTGTTAAAAATGAATCATTTTCAAATTCTACATCACGCTTTTAAAAATTTAAAGTACGAAAGTAATAACTTGAAAATCAATTATAAAGTGCTCCCAATTTTGGGATCTTTTCGTATTGCGCATGCGTCGCATCAACAACTGGATTGGTTACTGTTGGCGCGCTTATTTAAAATGGTTGAATGTTCAAGAAAATAGTTTGCAACAAATGATGCTTCTTAAATTATTAGAACTAATGCTTCGATCACAAAATAGACTTATTAATTGAAAATTAAGATAATTATTTGATTTTTATTACTCAAAACTAAATAATTGATTTTAAATTTTAAGAAAGAAATACATTTTTTATCACAAATATGAATTCAAAATTATTTTATTATCTTTACGCACTTTACGATTATTATTTGTTGTCAACAATTATAAAAAAAATAATCATTTCAAATAAGCGCGCCAACGGTAACCAATCCAGTTGTTGATGCGACGCATGCGCGATACGAAAAGATCCCAAAATTGGTAGCACTGGTCAAACATGATGTGAAAACTGACGTTAGCTATAATAAACTGTCAGGCTGACAGTTGGACAATGTGAATTGCTGAATTTGAAGATTATTATAAATAATATTTTGCAATCATTTAAATATGAATATTTTTATAATTTTTCTCCTTCTTCCCGTCAAAAAGAAAAAAGTAATTGGGAAGTCAAAAAACCAAATTTGCAGGAAGGTTCAACTTTTGTTTTAAATCTTTTTAAATATTATCTTAACATTAATTTTTCAAGGAATCTGTATTATCGTCAGGGAGTAACAGAAAATTTTTAACGTCTTTTCAGACTAGATTGAGATATGAATTAAAAATTATTTTTAATTTAATTTTTTTCTGAAAAAAATCTTCTCCTTTCGCTCCGCTGGGAATCGAAACACAGAACTTCAGATTACCGGTCGGGTGCTTTCCCATTAAGCTACTAGAGAGATCGAGAGAAGAAACTTTTATCAGAAATTACAAGCATTATTTTGCCAGGTGGTGAATCAAATTTTTCAAGGAAACTGTATTATCATCAGAGAATAACTGAAAATTTTTAACGTGTTTTCAGAATAGATGGAGATATGAATTAAAAATTATTTTGAATTAATTTTTTTCCAGAAAATACACACATTATTTTGCCAGGTGGAGAAGATTTTTTTTCAGGAAAAAAATTAATGAAAAATAATTTTTAATTCATGTTTCCATCTAGTCTGAAAAGACGTTAAAAATTTGCTGTTATTTTCTGACGATAATACAGATTTCTTGAAAAATTTGATTCACCACCTGGTAAAATAATGCTTGTATTTTCTGGAAAAAGTTTCTTCTCTCGATCGTTTTGAGTTTTGAGGAGATCGCATAGTAAGAGAGCGCATAGTCAGAGAGAGAGAGAGAGAGGGGGAGGGATGTGTACTCTTCGGGTCGTGCGATCGTGCCGTCGTATGGTCGTACAGACGTGCGGTCTTACGGTCCTACATACGTGCAGTCGTACGGTCGTGCGGTCGTACAGTCGTGAGGTCGTACAGTCGTGAGGTCGTACGGTCGTACATTTTTTTGAATTCACTCTCATCTGAAAATTCACTACCGTCTCAAAAGAAGTTGCACTTCAAAAATATTGTCAGGAAGAAAGGAGACCTTGGGAGGATTCAAAGTGCATCGAAATCGATCTCACTCGTCGCGACGCCAGACGTTGTTTTTTTTTTTTGAATCCTGTTAACAAGAACTGAAGTATCGAGCCGGACTCACGAAATCAGGAACTGATAGGAAAAGAGACGTGTGCATGCAAGGACAGCATTCGCGTGATAAAATCGTCGGCTGTCTTGTATGTTCCACATTATCATACCTCATTATACTTCAAAAATACCTTTAGACGTACATACGTTTCATATCACACCTGTTGACCTTGCACAATACCATTTTCTTTCACAATTTTATTTTTGTAAGCAGGGCTTAAAATATGAAAAATTTAGAACTGCACACTTTGCTGGATACGTTCGTTATTAATTAACCAAATTTAATTTAAAAAAAAAAAGAATTTTCAACCGAAAAAGACGTATTTTCTAAAAACCATTTGAATTCTCAACAAAATAGTTAATTTGCAATAACACAAAAAGCAAGAGAATTTTCTACAAAAAAGTTAATTTTCAACCAAAAAGATGAATTTACAACCAAGAAAATTCAATTTTTACCAAAAGATGATTTTACTATAAAAATACATGAATTTTAAACTAAACCATTGAATTTTCACGTAAAAACATTATTTTTTCGAAAAAAAAAAATAAAAAACAAGAACAAATTTTCAACAAAAAGGACATTTTCAACCAAGAAGTTGAATTTCCAACTAAGAAGATTATTTTACTGCCAAAAAGCCCATTTTTCAAGCAAATAGTTCAGTTTTCAGATAAAAAAGATCATTTTTCAAGCAACAAAAAAATAGATTCATGTTCAGTAAAAAAACTTTAATTTTTAACAAAAAATGGAATAGTTCCATTTTCAGTTAAAAATTTTGATTTTTTACAAAAAATACAAAAAAATGTTTCAACCCAAAAATATGAATTTTCAACAAAAAAGTTAATTTTTAACCAAAAAAATTAATTTTCTGCCAAAAGATGAATTTTCGAGCAAATAGTCGAATTTTCTCGTAAAAAACGTCAATTTCAATCCAAAAATTTGTTACATTTTTAAACAAACCAAAAAAACCGAATTTTTGATAAAAAAGTTAATTTTCAACAAAAGAAACGTGTTTGCAACAAAAAAAATGAATTTTGAACTTAGAAGATTAATTTTCTACCAAAAGACGCACTTTCATTAAAATACATGAATTTTAAACCAAAAATAGAATAGTTTCATTTTTAGTTGAAAAATTTAATAAAAAAAAACTATAAACAAAAAAGACGTATTATCTACAAAACAGTGGAATTTTCAACCCGAAAATATGAATTTTTAACAAAAAAGTTCATTTTCAACCAAAAAGATTAATTTTCTACCATAAGACGAATTTTCAATGAAATACATCAAGCAAGTAGTTGATTTTTCAGTTAAAAAAGATTAATTTCAATCCAAAAATTTAATAGTTTTATTTCCAGTATGAAAAATTACATTTTTAAACAAACAAAAACAAAACAAAAATTCAACAAAAAAGTTAGTTTTTAACGAAAAAGATTAATTTTTAATTTAAAAAAAGTCATTTTCAACCAAAAAGATTAATTTTCTACCAAAAGACAAATTTTCAATAAATTAAAATAAATTTTCAACTACAAATGGAATAGTTTCGTTTTCAGCTAAAAAATTTAATTAAAAAAAAGTTATAACCAAAAAAAAAAACATTTCTACAAAACAGTAGAGTTTTGTAGAAAATTAACTGTTTTATAGAAAAATTGAAGTGAAGTTTATTGAAAAATGAAGCGAATGCAAATGTTTTCAAATCGCTTAAATGTATTTAAAAAAAAGGAAACCCTTTGAGATTTTGTGAATCTCTTGCAAACGCCTTCGGATCTTTTAAAATACCCGAAAATATTTCAAATTGTTTGAAATTCCTTTAAATTATTACAATCAATTAAAAATTCTTTGAATTATTTTTAAATTCTTAAAAATATTTCAAATCTTTTGAAATCTTTTGAAATCCCTTAAAACTTTTAAAAGCTCTTGAAAATGCCTTAGAGTCATTTAAAATACCCTAAAATGCTTCAAATTCTTCAAAAGTTTTTGAAATTCCGTGGAAGTTTTTAAAAATCTTTAAAGTTCCTTGCAATTTTGAAAAATTTCCTAAAATCTTTGAAATCTTTGAAATCCCTTGAAATGTTTGAAGAGAAACTTCTTTTAGGAATAAATTCCTTTGAAATCCCTCCAAATTATTGAAATATTTTTAAAATTCCTTGGAATTTTTATAAATACCTTATCATATTTAAAATCCTTGAAAAAAATTTAAATCCCTGAACCTCTTTCCAGCTTGTAAATCTTCCTTCGAATTAAAAAAAAATACTATAAAATATTTAAAATCTTTTGAAATTCCCTTAAATTATTAAAATCTATTATAAATTCCTGGGAATCTTTTCAGAATACCCTTAAATCTTTCAAATATTTCTTGAAATCTCTTGAAACTTTTTCAAACTCTTGAAAATTCCTTGGAATTTTCGAAAACACCCTAAAATCTTCCAAACCCCTTAAAATTCCTTGACATTTTTTTGAATGCCCTCAAATATTTAAAATCCTTTGAACTCTTTTGAAATCCCTTAAAACTTTTTCCAGCTCTGGAAACTTCCTTGGAATTATTGAAATCTTTTAAAAAATCCTTGGAAATTTTTTAAGTACCCTCAAATATTTAAAATCCTTTGAAATCTTTTGCAATCCCTTAAAAAAATTTTCCAGCTCTTGAAACTTCTTTGGAATTAAAAAAAATACCCGAAAATTTTTTTAATCCTTTGAAATCCCTTTAAGTTATTCAAATCTATTATAAATTCCTGGGAATCTTTTCAAAATACCCTTAAATCTTTGAAATCTTTTTTGAAATCTCTTGAAACTTTTTCCAGCTCTTGACACTTCCTTGGAATTTAAAAAAAATACCCTTACATTTTTTTAATCCTTTTAAATCCCTTTAAATTATTCAAATCTATTATAAATTCCTGGGAATCTTTTCAAAATACCCTAAAATCTTTCAATACTTTTGAAATCTCTTGAAACTTTCTAAAATTGGTAAAAATTTCTTGGAATTTCCGAAAATGCCCTAAAATTTACAAAACCCCTTAAAATTCCTGCAAATTATCGAAATCTTTTGAAAATCCCTTGGAATTTTTTTAAATGCCCTCAAATATTTAAATTTATTTTGAACTCTTTTGGAATCCCTTGAAACTTTTTCCAGCTCTTGAAACTTTCTTGGAATTAAAAAAAAATATTCTATAATTTTTTTAATCCTTTGAAAACCCTTTACATTGTTCAAATCTATTATAAATTCCTGGGAATCTTTCCAAAATACCCTAAAATCTTTCAATAATTTTGAAATCTCTTGAAACTTTTCAAAATCGTTAAAAATTCCTCGGAGTTTCCGGAAATACCCTAAAATTTTCAAAACCCCTTAAAATTTCTTCCAATTATTGAAATCTTTGAAAAATTCCTTGGAATTTTTTTAAATGCCCTCAAAGATTTAAAATCCTTTAAAATCTTTTGAAATCCCTTGAAACCTTTTACAGCTCTTGAAACTTTCTTGGAATTAAAAAAATACCCTATAATTTTTTTAATCCTTTGATATCCCTTTAAATTATTCAAATTTATTATAAATTCCTGGGAATCTTTTCAAAATTCCCTTAAATCTTTTAAATCTTTTTTGAAATCTCTTGAAAGTTTTTAGAACTGTTGAAAATTCCTTGGAATTTTCGAAAATACCCTAAAATTTTCAGATCCCCTTAAAATTCCTTCAAATTATTGAAATCTTTGAAAAATTCCTTGGAATTTTTTTAAATGCCCTCGAATATTTAAAATCCGTTGAAATCTTTTAAAATCCCTTGAAACTTTTTCCAGCTCTTGCAACTTCCTGGGAATTAAAAAAAAAATTGCCAACAATTTTTGTAATCCTTTGAAATCCCTTTAAATTATTCAAATCTATTATAAATACCTGGGAGTCTTTTCAAAATTTCCTTGAATCTTTCAAATCTTTTTTGAAATCTCTTGAAAGTTTTTAGAACTGTTGAAAATTCCTTGGAATTTTCTAAAATACCCTAAAATCTTCAGATCCCCTTAAAATTTCTTCAAATGATTGAAATATTTTTTAAATTCCTTGGAATTTTTTTAAATGCCCTCAAATATTTAAAATCCTTTAAAATCTTTTGAAATTCTTGAAACATTTTGCAGCTCTTGAAACTTCCTTGGAATTAAAAAAAATACCCTAAAATTTTTGTAATCCTTTGAAATCCCTTTAAATTATTCAAATCTATTATAAATTCCAGGGAATCTTGTCAAAATACCCTTAAATCTTTCAAATCTTTTTTTAAATCTCTTGAAACTTTTTAAAATTGTTGAGAAGTTCTTGCAATTTTCGAAAATACCGTAAAATCTTCAAAGCTCCTTAAAATTCCTTCAAATTATTGAAATCTCTTAAAAATTCCTTGAAATTTTTTTAAATGCCCTCAAATATTTAAATCCTTTGAAATCTTTTGAAATCCCTTGGAACTTTTTCCAGCTCTTGAAACTTCCTTGGAATTTAAAAAAAATACCCTAAAATTTTTTTATGCTATGGAAATTCCTTTAAATTATTCAAACCTTTTAAAAATTCCTTGAAATTTCTTTAAATGTCCTCAAATATTTAAAATCCTTTGAAATCTTTTAAAATCCTTGAAACATTTTGCAGCTCTTGAAACTTCCTTGAAATTAAAAAAAAATATCCTAAAATTTTTTTAATCCTTTGAAATTCCTTTAAATTATTGAAATCTATTATAAATTCCTGGGAATCTTTTCAAAATACCCTCAAATCAAATAATAATAAAAAAATGTTTCAACTTAGGTAAAATTTCGAAAAAAGGACAATATTTTTAATGGATTGAAAAGAAATTGAACTTGTATTATTTCTGAATAAAAGTGTTCAGAATTGAATACCTTTAAATAAATAAATAAATTGTTTAAATAATTTATTATTGTTTTTAGAAATTTTCTCTTATAATTGAGATAGAAAGTCGCGGTTTTTTCAAAAATTTTCCGCTTTTTGTTTAATTTTCAATTCGAGTGAGTTGATAGTTAATTAATGTTAACAAACATAATTGTCTAAGCAATTTATTATTTTTGTTAATAATATTATCTGTGGATAATGCTAGAAATTGCTGTTTTTCGTGAAATTTTCAACTTTTTGTTTACTTTTCACATTTGGAGTGAGTTAACATTTAACTTAATATATCACAAATGATTGTTTAAACAAATTATTGTTGTTCATAGCTATCTTCTTCTATATTACTACTAGATAGTTGCGGTTTTTTCTGATTTTTTTTAAATTTTTGTGCACTCTTCAATTTGAGTGTAGTAATGAATAATTCAATTCAACAAAAATAATTGTTTAAACAATTTGTTGTTATTATTAAAAATATTCTCTTTTCTGAATGGTAGAAAGTTGTGGGTTTTTCTCAAATTTTTAACTATTTGGCTATTTTTCACTTGGAACGACCTAATAATTGATTAAATTAAGCAAAAATAATGGTTTAAACATATTATTGTTAATATCTATCTTTATCTACATTAATGCCAGATAGTTGCGGTTTTTTCTGAATTTTTTAACTTTTTGTCAAGTTTTCACTTAGAGAGGTAATAATTAATGCAATTTAATAAAAATAGTTGTTTAAACAATAATTATTGTTTATAACTATCTTCTCTTAGATAAGTGCTAGAAAGTTGCGGTTTTTTCTGAAAATGTTTAAATTTTCTTTGCCTTTTTAGTTATGAAAAAATAATAAATAAACATTAGAGAGAAAAATATTTTAAACAATCTTTCACTTACGTGGTTTTTTTGGGACCCTACAAAACACACTTATGAGGGTGATATTTAAAAAAATAATAAATAAAAAAACAATGGATTTATTTTGTTGTTAATTTTCCTCGTTCTAATTTAGAACTTTCTTTTCATTTTTATTGGAATGATCTTTAAATTAGAGATGATTAGTTCCCCTTACTTCTAAATAAGGCAGTCTAATTTTTGAATGATGTCTTGCAAGTTGAGGAAAGTAATTTAATAAATTGGCCACACATAATAAAATTTCAATTATAGCTATATACTTCTAAAAGATTTGACTCGTGTAAAAATTTTTTCAATTTTCGGAAAAAAAGTTTGATTATTCCAATCATGCCAACGAATGATTAAACATTTGACAAAAGGACAAAGTCTGAAATTGCAAAATTTCAAATTTGAGGGTGATCGCAAAACTGCATTTTCAAAATTCCCTGACTTTTTCCTGACTAATTCTTCATTTTCCATGGCCATTAATATTTGAAGACCAAAATTTTAATCTTTCAACATTTTTAATATAGAATTATTTATAAATAGTATGAAAAAATTTTAATTCATAAAATTCAAATTTATTATTCTCAGGGCTGTTCAACAGTAATAGTGCATTAATAAACTGATTAATGTTCTTTCGAATTAAAAAAAATTTGAATCATAAGAGTTTTAAACAATTCAACTAATTAAATCAGTACTAAGGAATTTAATTGATGAATCAGTTATTTTTTTAATCTCATTTAAAATAGTGGAATAAATTCTTTTAAATAAAATGAATGTGAAATTTAATTTGAAAAGCTCTACATTTTCAACTAGAATTATAAATCCACAACCAAAGAAATTAATTTTCAACTAAATTTATGAATCTTCAAAAAAAAATTAATTTCCTACGAAGTAGTTTAACTTTCAACAAAATAGTTGAATTTTCAACGATAAAGATTAATTTTTTCCAAAAATACGATTTTTCAAAATAATACAAGAATTTTCAACTACAAAAAAATTAATTTTTAGCTAAATAGTGGAATTTTCAACTAAAACAGATAAATTTTCAACAAAAAATGAAATACTGAAATTTTCAGTTGAAAAAGTTAATTTTAAACAAACAAAAAACAACTGATTTTCAATGAACTGGTTGCATTTTTCTACTACAATTAAAAGGTGAATTTTTAAACCAAAATGAAGAATTAAAAAAAAAAAGGTTTTCCAGATAACTAAAAAAAATGTCAATCAAATTGTGGAATTCTAAAGTCTAAAAGACGAATTTTGAACCTGAAAATATGAACTTTCAATAAAAAAATATAATTTGAACAAAAAAGTTAATTTTTCATCAAATAGTTGAATTTTTAACTAAAAACAATAAATTCTCAACAAAAAATGTAATAGTTGATAGCTCAACTGTAAAGAATTTTAATTTTAAATTAAAATTCAAAAATGAACTCTAAAAAAATGAATTTTTTTCCCATAATCTAGTCAGATTTTTCGGGTCCTAACCGGGTGCTGGCTAACCTTTCAGGACCAACAATTTTTCTAATTTCTGTATCCAAATTTTTTTCGGACATTTCCAAAAATATAAAAGAAATAGTAGGAAATTCGTCCTTTTGGCTTCGAAATTCAACAATTTGGTAGAAAATTGAACTATTTGGTTGAAAATGAAATTTTTTGTTGAAAATTCATATTTTTGATTGAAAATTTAACTATTTTGTTAAAAATTGAACTATTTTAGTGAAAATTTCATTATTTGATAAAAATTGAACTTTTTTGTTGAAAATTCAACTGTTTTGTAGATAATTCATCTTTTTCGTTTTAAAATTCAAAAAATGTTTAAAAAAAATTATTTGGTAGACAATTCATGTATTTTGTTGAAAATTCTTCTATTTGGTTAGAAAATTAATCTTATTTGTTGAAAATTCATATTTTTGGTTGAGGCTTCAACTTTTTGGTTAAAAATTAATCTTTTTGGTTGAATTAAGTTGGTTGAAAATCCGTCTTTTTTTGTTGAAAAATTTTTTTTTTAAATGAAAATTTGACGATTCCACTTTTGTTTTAAAAAAAGTCTTCATTTTTTGAAAATTCAACTATTTGGTTTAAAATTCAACATTTTTCTAAAAAAATAGTGCTTTTGGTTAAACTTTAATTTTTCTTCTTTGAAGATTCGACCATTTGACTGAAAATGCATTTTTTTATTTTTAGAATTAACGATTTGGTTTAAAATTCAACCATTTTTTAAAAGTGATCTTTTACTGTCGAAAATTTTTGAAATTTTTTTAAAAAGTTCATCCTTTTGATTTTAAAATTTAGCATTCTTGGTTGGAAATGAACTGCTTTTCATTCTTTTACGGATAGTTATTTTTCAGATTTTATTCGTTAAAATTAATAATCTTTTAAACTGAATTTTTCGAAATGAATAATTTTTCAAAATGAATCATTTTCAAATTAAATTTTTTAAACAAATTATTATTGTTTAATTAATTGTGTCATTATTTGCAGAAAAGAATATCTTTTCACGATTTACAGAGAAAAAATTGTTCAAACAAATAAAAATTGTTTAAACAAATTGAAATTGTTTTAAAAATTACTAAAAATCCTATAGGAAAAAATATTACTCTCACCATCCGTTAAGTGTGTCATTAATTCCAGAAAAGAATAACTTTTCTCGCTTCACAGAAGAAAAAATTGTTTAAACAAATAAAAATTGTTTAAATAATTACCAACAATTCCTTTAAAAATATATTGCTTTCAACATTCTTTAATTGTATCATCATTTTCAGAAAATTATAACTTTTTACGATTTTAGGGGGGAAAAATTGTTTAAACAAAACAAAATTGTTTGAATAATTACCAAGTATGTTGAACAAGAACGACTACTCTTTGACATTCATTACCTTTTTATAATTTATTCCGAAAGATAATAATTTTTCACGATTTATAAGGGGAAAATTTGTTTAAACAAGTAATAATTGCTTAAAAAATTTGAAATTATTAAAAAAATTCTTGGAAGCTCGTCACTTATCGACTAAAAATAATTCATGTTGAAAAAATTTCAAAAAATACCGTCTTTAACATGAATTTGATAGAAAACTGCTATTTTGCATTTTTCGGGGCACTTTCCGGGCACAATAAAAGGGTATTGTGGCGGTTAACATTAAAAGTTATTGGGTGAAAATTATTTCTTGACTATTCCTTAAAATGTGACAATACTTTAATTCACAAAAAGTTTATAATAAGTACCAATTAAAACCCCATGTACATTTCAAAAGCCCATGGGCGCGGGTTAACGTTAAAAAAAACATTCTAAATTCCTATGATTTTTAGTCCAAATATATTGCTTTTTCAATAAAATAAATAAATTTTCAACAAAAAAGTTCATTTCCAACCAATAAAGCTGAATTTTCAATTCAAAAGGATGAATTTTTAACAAAACATTAAAATTTTCGACAATAAAAGAAGAATTTTACAAAGTGGTTGACTTTTAAACAAATGGTTCATTCTGAACCTAAAAAGATGTATTTTCTATCAAATGGTCGAATCTTCAAAGAAAAAAAAATTAAAATTCAACCAAAACACTTTTTTTTTAGAAAAAAGTTGAATTTTAAACCAAATAGTTGAATTTTCAAATAAAAAATATATTTTTTGCACTAAAAGTGAAATCGTCAAATTTTCAGGTTAAAAAGTAATTTTCAATAAAAAAAGATGGATTTTGAACCAATTTAATTCAACAAATTAGATTAATTTTCTAACCAAATAGAAGAATTTTCAATAAAATACCTGAATATTCTACCAAATAGTTTTTTTTAAATTGTTGAATTTTGAAGCCAAAAAGAGGAATTTCTTATAAAACAGTTGAATTTTCAACGAAAAAGTCAATTTTTGAACAAATTATTAAATTTTCATAAAAACAGATTAATTTTTAATGAAATAGTTCAATTTTCAATAAAAAATTTGAAATTTAAACAAAAAATTTCATTTTCAAACGAATGTTTCACTTGTACTACCAAATTCTTAATTCTGAAGCCGATTTTTAAATTTTTGTTAATTTTTTTGTTTATTTAATAACAAAAATGAAAAAAAAAATTGACTTTTGAAGTATACCGGTTTAAAAAAAATGCTTTGATTCAATCAAAAATACCTAGAAAACTGAAAACAACTATCTAAAAAAGATGTCCAATAGCAATGCAAATGTTACAAAATTTATTGAATTTTTTATAAACAAATAAGTGAATGAAAATGGTTTCGTGGGGATTGGCGGCGATTCGTATCTTGATACGCACTAAATTTGAACAATTTATTTACAAAAAGAGTTTTTCATTGGAATTAATAAAAGTTAATTAATAATTTGTTATTTTACAAGCAATTTTTATAAACAAATATCCATATCAGGTATTTTTGATGGCATAAATAAACTTTTTTCTATGGAATCGATCATATATTACTTGGAAATAAAACCTGAGTATCATATTTGGTCACAAAATAAAAGTTAATAATTGTTTAAACTGCCTTAATTAACAAATGCACTATTTGGCTATTTTTAAAGGTACAAACTTGATTTTTTTTTATTCAATTAACTGTAAATAACAAACTTTTTTTATTGTAAAGAACAATTGTTTAAACAAACTTGTATCATTTTATGTATTTATAAATGAAATACCGCTTTTTCACACATTTTTTACCTTTTTTTGATAGTTCGATAATGATCCACTATTTTTTTTTATTAACAATTATTTTAACCGATCAATTCCGTTAACCGAAAAAGAAAGTCAAGTAGTAATTAAGTTTCTTCAATAAATCATCAATTTTTATCAACTTATGGCAAGAAATTATTGCTAAGTAATTTTAATTATATTCCACAAGAAAAAAAATTTTTAGTGTACAAATGCATTAGCCGAGAAAAATTTGTTTACTACATTGTTAATAAAAATAAAAATAGTGGATCGTTATCGAACTATCAAAAAAAGTTGAAAAATGTGTTATTAACAGTTGATTACACAAAAGAAAACAAGTTTAAATGCTGAAAAATAGCCAAATAATTCATTTGTTAATTAAGTTTGGTTAAACAATTATCAAATGTCATCGATTCATAGCAAAAAATCATTGATAAATAACTGGCTGTTAATTCCGTGAAAAAGCGGTATTTTATTGATAAATACATAAAATGTAAAAATTGTAATGGTAACATTTTCCAAAAATGTTAAATTCATTTAATTGAACCTTCCCCAATTTAAAAATGTCTAATACAATCTCTAAAAATTTCCAGAATCAAAAGTAAATTAGAAGTATGTTTGCCACAAGATAAAATCATTGATCTTCTAAAACATCAGATTTTCCTTAATCGAAGATTCTTAAACGATGATAAAAAACATGAGAACAAACTTTCTATTTTGATTGATCAACAAACTAATATTCAAGAGCACAATTTAAATTTACACAAGATTTTTGAAAAAGGAGATAAGGATCCTTGGTTTGTAAATTTGGCAAATATTCAAATTCCTGATTCAGTTACAGATATTCTCAGATTAAGTAAAGGTTTTAGTAACCATGTGATTAAAAATAAATCGAAACAAATGATGGAAATAGTCAAAGATGTTGAATCAAGTATACACAAAATTCCAATATTAGATCAACCGGATTTCCGAAACAAGGTTTTACACTTGTCGAAAAGCTTTGTTGATAAAAATTGTTTGCACATTAGTAGTATTGATCGTAAAATTTCTAAATTTTTCAAGATAACGAAAGGTTTCCTTAAAAACAACCCTAATATAATTTGCATGAATGCTGATAAAGGCAATATTACAGTTTGTATGAAGAAATTGGATTATATTAGGGATATGGAGGATTTATTTTTCAATCGTGATAACTTTGAATTATTGAATGAAAATCCGTTGATTTTTCTAGACAATTTGATGATTCTAGACAATTGGAGAAAGAAAGGACTTTTCGGAAAGGATATAAGATGGACTGATATAAATACCGAAGACACAATTCTTGCAAGATGTTCTGGTTTGAGAAAGATTCATAAAGATGGCTATCCTTTGAGATTGATTATTTCAACTACTAACACTCCCACGAAATTTTTAGAACAAAACTTTAATTTGATACTTGAAGACTCAATTACAACTTCCAAATACAATATTAAAAGTAGCTAGGAATTCCAAAAAATTATTATTCAAAAAACTGTTCCTGATGACCATGTAATGATTTCTTTGGATGTTGTTGCAATGTTTCCAAGTATACCCCTTGAATTGGCTAAACAGGCAATTTTAAATAGATGGAACAATATAAAAACACGTACTCGATTACGTCAAAAAGATTTTATTGAAGGGATAGTTTTCATTATGAACTCAACTTATTTTAAATTCAATGCATCTTTTTATAGGCAAAAATTCGGTACTCCCATAGGTTCAGTCATTTATCCGATTTTAGCAGAAATAGTTATGGAAGATTTGGAGGTCTTTGCTTTCAAGAAGCTGGATTTTGTTTTGCCCTTTTACTTTCGGTATGTTGATGACACCTTGTTATGTGTTCCTCTAGCAAAGTTATAGGCAGTTTTTGATGCTTTTAATAGTTTTCATTCAAAACTTCAGTTCACCCATGAAATAGAGAACAATAATAGAATCAATTTTTTAGACGTAGAAGTAATTATGGGTCAGGATGGTAATACCAATTGGTATAGGAAAAGTACATATTCAGGTAGAATTTTAAATTTCTTTTCGGCTCATCCTTTTCAAAACAAAATTGCAGTAATCAAAAACTTAGTTGACAGAGCTCTAAGTTTGTCCCACATTTCATTTCACAAAGAGAATTTGAATATAGTTAGGAATATCCTTTTTCTTAATCATTACCCACAAAAGTTGATTGAGCAACATATCACAATTAGAATTCAACAAATCAAAAACAAACAAAGTAACATTTTATCTACAGATAATCAGGAAGAAAACTATTGAATTTATGTTAAAAAAAATTAATATTCATACTATTTTCCGTATACCATTTAAAATCGATTCAATAATAACTTTTGGTAAAGATCCTTTAGATAAATTTGAAAAAGATGGTGTTGTTTACAAGATAACTTGCGAGATCTCGAAGATGACTTATGTGGGACAGACTTCTTAATACCAGGGTGGATGAACAGAAAAGTGATGTTCGTTTGGGACGTTGTTATAAGAGTGTTCTTGCTGGACAAACGAGAGGGTTTGTTGAGTTTGACTGGGATAATGTTTAAATTTAACACAGTGAAAGTAATGAGAGAAAGAGAGAATTTATAGTAAAAGTTTTTTCATTAACATAATTCAAAGTTGATGCAAGAACAGAAAAGATGTGTTGATTCGAGATGAATCGATCGACCTAGAATATTGATATATGTTATTAAAGCGTAGGGAAGTTATGGTCATTTATATATATTGAAAATCGGTTTTTTATAGTAAACAATTTTCATTAACATAATTCAAAGTTGATGCAAGAATATAAAAGATTCCTTGGTTCAAGACGAATCGATTGATCTATAATACTATT
>CAKNYM010052277.1:409429-423810 GCA_932195095.1 Andricus curvator
GTTCAAGGCGAATCGATTGATCTATAATAATAATACATTTTATGGAAGAGTAGGGAAGTTATGGTAATTTATATTGTTTGACAATCGGTTTTTTATAGTAAAACTTTTTTCATTAACATAATTCAAAGTTGATGCAAGAACAGAAAAGATGTGTTGATTCGAGACGAATAGATTGACCTATGATATTAATACATTTGACTGAAGAGTAGGGAAGCTATGGTAATGCATAATATTTGGAAATACGGTTTCTTATAGTAAAACTTTTTTCACTAACATAATTCTAAATTGATGCAAGAACGGAAAAGATTCCTTGATTCGAGGCCAATCGATTGATCTGTAATATTAATACACTTTATTAAAGATTAAGGAAGTTACGCTCATTTATAATATTTGAATCATCTGTTTCAAACAGAAAAACGTTTTTCATCGACATAATTCAAAGTTGACGCATAAATAGAAAAGACTTTTTAATCATAAATTTTCAAATAAAATAATTCTGACAATTTTTGTGAAGAAATCATAAAGCTGGGAAAGGGATAGGGTGCGACAGAACTTTTCCTTTCCCTTTTCCAGCTCGAACAATTATGATTTCGAATACCAAATTTGATTTGTCTGATTTGACTTTGTATTTAAAAATTTTTGGTATTATTTTGTAATTTTGTATGATTTGTAAATTTCTATTCTTAAATTGATCAAAATGAAGACTTTGGTTTGTTTATTATTGAAAAAAAAACTAATGCTTCCTCTCTGAGGAAGCAAATAGATTTGCTAACGCGAAGCAAAGAGCTCGTGAAATGAGCACCATATAATTATAAATACAAACAAAGTGGAAACTCTTGAGATCGACTTCACAGCTAGTTGAACAAAGTTGTTGAATTTTCAACAAAATAGATGAACTTTGAACTAGAAAGTTGAATTTTCAACCAAGAAGGTTAACTTTCTCCAGAAAAAGATGAATTTTCGACTAAATGTATGAATTTTGAACGAAGTAGTTGAATTTTTAACTAAAAAGGATTTCATAAATAATAATACATAATTTTGTAAAAAATGGACTTTTTCGTTGAAAATTCAACTGTTTTATAGGTAATTCCTCTTTTTGGCTTCAAAATTCAACAATTGTTGAAAAAAAACTATTTGGTAGAAAATTCATGTATTTTGTTGAAAATTCTTCTATTTGGTTAGAATATTAATCTAATTTGTCAATTTAAATTGGTTCGAAATCCATCTTTTTTTATTGAAAATTACTTTTTAAACTGAAAATTTGGCGATTCCACTTTTAGTTCAAAAAAAATCTTTTTTAGTTGAAAATTCAACTATTTGGTACAAAATTCAACTTTTCTGGTAAAAAAACGTGTTTTGGTTGAATTTTAATTTTTTTTCTTTGAAGATTCGACCATTTGATAGAAAATACATCTTTGTAGGTTGAGAATGAACTATTTTCTTAAAAGTCAACCACTTTGTAAAAATGTTTTTTTATTGTCGAAAATTTAAATGTTTTGTTAAAAATTCATTCTTTTGAATTGAAAATTCAGCTTTATTGGTTGGAAATGAACTTCTTCGTTGAAAATTTAATTATTTTATTGAAAAAGCAATATATTGCGACTAAAAATCATAGGAATTTAAAATGTTTTTTTTTCAACGTTAACCCGTGCCCCCGGGCTTTTGAAATTAACATGGAGTTTTAAATGGGAAAATCTCGATTTTCAAAAAAATGGAAAAACGAAGTACTTCTTATAAACTTTTTGTTTTCTCTCTATCAAATGTATGCTACAGACGGTATTTTTTGAAATTTTTTCAACATGAATTATTTTTAGTCGATAAGTGACGAGTTTCTAAGTATTTTAAAAATAATTTTAAATTTTTTATACAATTATTACTTGTTTACACACATTTTTCCCCTTGTAAATCGTGAAAAGTTATTATCTTTCGGAATAAATTATAAAAAGTTAATGAATGTCAAAGAGTAGTAGTTCTTGTTCCAACCAATAGTTGAATTTTCGAATAATAAAGACATTTTCTGAACCAAAAGTGGAATCGTCAAATTTTCATTTTGAAAAATAATTTTCAACAAAAAAAAAAGATGGAATTTCAAGCAATTTAGTTCAACCAAAAAGATTAATTTTTAACCAAATAGTTGAATCCTCAACCAGAAATATGAATTTTCAACAAATATAAGATTAATTCTCTAACCAAATAGAAGAATTTTCAACAAAATACATGAATTGTCTATCAAATAATTTTTTTCAACATTTGTTGAATTTTTAAACCAAAAAGATGAATTATCCACGAAACAGTTGAATTTTCAACAAAAACGTTAAATTTTTACCAAATAATTAAATTCTCACCGAAGAAGTTTGATTTTTATCGAAATAGTTAAATTTTCAACCAAATAGTTGAATTTTCAACAAAAAAGATACATTTTCAGTAAAAGAAATTTTTTTACCAAAAAACAACGACTACTCATCAAAATTTTTTGGATGAAAATCCAACTATTTTGTTGAAAATTTGTCTTTATTTTTAAAAAATTCATCTTCTTTAGTAGAAATTTCATCTTTCTTGGATAAGAATGCAACTCTTTGGTTGAAAATTCAATAATTTTGTTAAAAAGTCATCCTTTTTGGTCCAAAAATCTACTGTTCTGTTGAAAATTCAACTATTTCGTAGGAAATTTACCTTTTGAGAACAATTCACATTTTCTTTTGAAAAATCAATTTGAATATTTTTTGGATAAAAACGCAACTATTTTTTTAAAAATATTTGTCTTTTTGATTGAAAAATTCATCCGTTTTAGTAGAAATTTAATCTTTCTTGGATGAAAATGCAATTGTTTGATTGAAAATTCAATAATTTTGTTAAAAAGTCATACTTTTTGGTTGCAAATTCAACTGTTTTGTTGAAAATTCGTCTTTTTGGGTTGAAAATTCAAACTGAAATCTTTTTTAGATCAAAATTAAAATTCTTTGTTGTTGAAAATTTATCTTTTTGATTCAAAAATCCATCTGTTTCAGTAGAAATTTCATCATTTTTGGATACAAATGCAACTGTTTGGTTAAAAATTAATTTTCTTTGCTTGATGAGTCAACTATTTTGTTTGAAACGCTTTGTTCAAAAATTATTTTTTTGTTGAAAATTCATATTTTTAGTTAGAAATGATCTCTTTGGTTAAAGTTGGACTATTTGGTTGAAAAATGATCTTTTTTAATTGGAAATTCAACTGCGTGGGTAAAAGTTGAACTACTCTGTTGAATTTTTTTTTCTCTTTGGTTGTAAATTTGAAAAATAATTTTTTTGCTGGAAATTCTTATTTTCCGGTTGAAAATTCAATTTTTGTACGGAAAATTCGTCTTTTGGCTTTAAGGTTCAACAATTTAGGAGAACTTTTTTTGCTTTCATGACTGAAAAATCTTTATCTGTTGAAAACTCGTCTTTTTTATTTTAAAATCAACTATTACACTTTTTGGTTGAGAATTTATCTTTTAAGGTTTAAAGATCAATTATTCCGTTCTAAATTTAATTGTTTTTTAGAGAATTTAATTATTTTATATAAAATTTAAGTGTTTTCTTAAAAAGTCATCTTTTATTGTAGAAAAGTCACTCTTTTTCGTTCAAAATAAATAAATTCGAATATTTTAAATTTGTATATGAAATATTGTTTCATTTTGTTTATAAAAGATCCTATCTTAAAAATATTACAAGATTGAAATGCTGGTATTTGAATGTTAATGGACAGGGAAAATAAAAAATTGGTCGAGGAAAAATCATAGAATTTTGAAAATGAAGTTTTCACATTGTAAAGCATGTATTACTTATTATTTCTGGAAACCATAAATTACGTACAGTAAAGGGGGGGGGGTGAAAATATATTACGGTTCGTTCCAGGGGGGAGGGTTTTTTTTTTGAGCGGGCTTATAATTCGTTACGTAATTTAAGTACGGCCCCTTATTAGAAACTAACGGTTATATATAACCAATGGTTTCGTTACTTTCGGAGGGGGGGGGGGGAAATATCCCAAAATTGGTAACGTATTTTACAGATGATCCCTTATGGATGACCCTTATGAAGGGCTCCTTACGTATTGACTGACAGTCATCTAAGTCCGATAAGACTTGAACACGTTTACAAGTTTTGCGTGGGAAACATAATATAATGGGCACGTGCCTCGTCCCATCAGAGGCAATCAGAGGCAGTCAGAGGCAGTCAGAGGCAGTCAGAAGTAATCGGAAGGCTGCGAAGTGCGAAGAAAGAAAGAGAAGGAAGAAAGAAAGGAAGGAAGAAAGGAAGGAAGAAAGGAAGGAAGAAAGAAGTCAATGAGTGGTGTGGTGGTAAAGGAGGTGTGAGGAGGAGAGGAGGTGGAAGACGTACAGTCTACGTTCTGTCTGTGGTCACGGTAGAGGTGAACGACCGTCATTGGCTGCTCTTTGAAAGAGAATTTCTCCCGTTCGTCGAACCGAGAGGGCTCGTAGCAATACGTGTACACAAATCAGGAGGAGCTATGCCAAGATAAGAAAACACTATTACGCTATCAGAGTATCTAATTTGCAAGCTCATGGTGTCCTCGGAAAAGGACAACGGCCTGCCATAACACCTGCATAACATAAGGGACCGTAGGGGACCGTCGGGGACCGTCGGGGACCGTAGGGGACCGTAGGGGACCGTAAGTGACCGTACTTAAATTACGTAACACAGGGCTCGGAACGGGTTACTTTTTAGTAACTTAGTTACTTTTTTGATCCGCGGTTACTAAAAAGTTACTTATTTTATGAAAAGGTTACTTTTGGTTACATTTTTGCCCGAAATGAATTAATTCATTAATAATAAATTAATTAATAAATTTAAAAACTTGTGAAAAATGTAAAATCTTAAATTTTTTCAGTAAATTTGGCACTTTAGAGCCGGGAAATCCTGATCAAAATTGCAATTCAACTAACATTGCTGGTTTTTAATTTAAAATTTAAATCTTTTTTTTTGAAATATCGAACTACGTATTATATTTTTCGATGAGAATTTATCTTCTTTGGTTGAAATTCGGTTAAAGGTTGAACAATTTTTGTTGAAACTTTTTTTTTTTAACTTCATAATTTCAGTTGAAAATTCTTTTTTTTTGTAGCAAATTAATCTTCTTGATATTGAAAATCACCATTTTGTATAAAAATACATAATTTTATTTAAAAATTCATCTTTTGGTTAGAAATGTATTTATTTTGTTGAAAAATCGTCTTTTTCGGATGAAGATTTCCCTGTTTTCGAAGAAAATTCAACTATTTGGTTTACAGATAACTTTTGTCAAAAATCCATATTTACTGGTTGAAAATTCAACTTTTTTGTAAAAATTGGTCCTTTTGGCTTAAAAACTCAACAATTTGGTTGAAAAATAATCTATTTTGTTGAAAAATCGTCTTTTTGAATGAATTCTGTTTTTTATATTAAATTAAAATCTTTTTTTGTTATTATATCAACTATTACATTTTCCGTTAACAATTCATCTTTTTTAGTCAGAAAAATTCAAACATTTTGTTAAAAGTTGAACTACTTTCTTAAACATACATTTTTTTGTTGAAAATATTGGTGAAAAATTTGTCTTTTTTGATAAAAAAATCTTTCTTTTTGGTTACTTTTTTGCTGCATTATTGTTACTTTTTTTTTAATTTTTGGCAGAAACATGGTTATTATTTTACTATTTCTTGAAGCTTGAGCTTGAGGAAAAAGTCAGGAATTTAGAAAAAAAAAATTGCAAAAGTCAGAGAATTTCTATAATTTTAAATAACTACTGTCAAGCTGAATAAATTTGAAATATTTCAATTTTAATTTGAAATTCTTTTATTCCGTTTATAAAAGATTCTAGGTTATAAATGTTAAAAGTTTGAGATTTTCGTCTTTAATTATTTAATTTATTTACTTTAATTAATTAAAAATTATTCAGGGAAAAATTAGGGAATTTTTAAAATGAAGTTTTGCGGTAACCCTAAAATAATATTCTTCTTAGTAATTTATTTGCCTTGTATTCATATTTATGTTACTTTTTTTGCAAACTCTTTCTCCTGCAGATTATCTTTTTAGCTATAAAATTTATTCTTTGTTTGAAAATTTAACAGTTTTGTTAAAAAGTCCTTCATTTTGGTTGAAAATTAAACTATTTCATAGGAAATTTACTTTTTGCTAAAAATTCATATTTTGGTGTTGAAAAGTCAACTATTTATTTCAAAATTGGTTTACATAATTTAAAAATTTATCTGTTTTAGTAGAAATTTCATCTTTCTTGCTGATTTAAAGTTACAGTTGAAAAAATTAAATTTAAATAAAAGATTTTTTTTCCTAATTGAATTCAACTGGTTGAGAATTCTTTTTTTTTCTAAATTACTTTTTTTATGTTGAAAATTTGTTTTTTAGACTGAAAATGTAACGATTCCATTTTTGGCTTAAAACTTATATTTTGTTCTTTTAGTTTAAAAGTCAACTAATAAAAATGTATGTTTTTGGTTGAAAATACAATTATTTGTTTAAAAGTTCAGCAATTTGGAGAAAAAAATAATTTTTTGGATTGAAAACTCAACTACTTCAGTAGAAAATTCAACCATTCGGTTAAATTTTGGAAGGAAAATGGCCCTTTTTTTGTTGAAAATTCGTTTTTTTAAAGTAGCTTTTTTAATATAAATTTTACTTTTCCATTTTCGGTGGAGAATCTATCTTTTTTATTTAAAAATTTTACTATTTGCTTGAAAATTTATCTTTTTTAGTTCAAAATTAAGCTACTTTTCTACAAAATTCAACAATTTTGTTTAAAAATGTTCTTTTTGGTTGAAAAATCAACTATTTGGTTGAAGATTCAATAATTTTGTTAAAAAGTCATTCTTTTTGGTTAAAAATTCAACTGTTTTGTTGAAAATTGAAGTATTTTTTAAGAAAATTTACTTCTTATTTAAAACTCATATTTAAATGTTGACAAGTCAAATTAAAATCTTTTTTGGAAGAAAATTCAATCTCTTTTAATTTTGTCTTTTTTATTTAAAAATTCACCTGTTTTTGTAGAAATGTCATCTTTCTTCGAAAATTGATCTTTTTAAACTGAAAATTCAACTGCGTGGGTACAAGTTGAACTACTTTGTAGAATTTTTTTTTTTTTTTTTTGAAAGAAGAATTTTTTGGTGGAAAATTGACCTACTTTTGTTGAAAATTAATTTTTTTGCTGAAAATTCATATTTTCCGATTGAAAATTCAATTTTTACATAGAAAACTCGTCTTTTGGCTTGAAGATTCAACCTTTTATGTAAACATTTTTCTTCATGACTGAAAAATCTTTATTTATTAAAAACTTGCCTTTGTGATTTTAAAATTCATTTTTGAAACGAAAATTCATATTTTTTGGTGGACATATCAACTATTGCACTTTTTTGTTGAAAATTCATGTTTTTAGGTTGAAAATTGAATAATTTTGTGGATAATTCAATTATTTTGTTGAAAATTCCAGTATTTTCTGGAAAAAATTATTTTTTACCAAAAAATTTTCACCAATTTAGTGAATTTGTAACTAAAAATTATTAGTTTTTAACCATAATTGAAAAGTTGAATTTCAGTTCGAAAAAATAATTTTCAACCGAAAAGTCGAATTTTGAACAAAACAGTTGAATTTTTAAGACATAAAGACGAATTTTCCAAAAAAAACAGTTGAATTTTCCATCCGAAAATATGATTTTTCAACAAAAAAGTTCATTTTTGAACAAATAGTTAAATCTTAAACTAAACACGACGAATTATTTTGAGTTAAAAAATAATTATTTTCAAACAAAAATAAGAACGAATTTTCAATAAAATAATAAAATTTTCAACCAAAGAGATGAATCTTCAACTAATAAAATGAATTTTGAACAAAGTAGTTCAACTTTTAACAAGCAGTTAGATTTTTAACCAATGATGAAAAAGTTAAATTTCAGTTCAAAAAATTAATTTTCAACCAAAAAGATGAATTTTTAACAAAACAGTTGAATTTTTGAGACAAAAAAAAAGAAATTTTCTAAAAAAAAAAACAGTTGAATTTTCAACCCGAACAAAAGAGATAAATTTTCAACTAATAAAATGAATTTTGTACAAAGTAGTTCAACTTTCAACCAAGCAGTTAAATTTCCAAACAAGAAAATTAATTTTCTACGAAAAAACACGAATTTGCAGCAAAATATTTCAATTTTTTTATCAAAATGGTGAATTTTTGACTAAAAACGATTAATTTTTAACACAAAAATATGATTTTTCAATGAAAAAAAGATGAATTCTGTAAAAAAGGGGTAAAGAGGGTAATGGGAATTGAATTAATATACCCTAATAGGAAAATTCAATTTTTTTTTTGTTGAAAGTCAATTTTTGGATTGCGATTTTATTTCCTAATAAAAAAATTTTTTTCGTTAAAAAAATTCATCTTTTTTGGTCAAAAATGCAACTATCTGGTTCATAATTGATCTGTTTCGGTTAAAAATGGACTTTTTTGTTGAAAAATCACATTATGGGGTGGAAAATTTAACTATTTTGTAGAAAATTCGAGAAACTACTTTGTCAAAAATTAATTTTTCCAGTTGAAGATTCGTCTTTTTTGTTGAAAATTCATGTCTTTAATTAAAAATTCAACTTTTCTGTTGAAAATTAATTTTTTTAACTGGAAATTTACCGATTTCATTTTTGGTTGAAAATTCACTCTTTTACATGGAAAATTCATCTATTTGATGGAATATTGATGTATTTTGTTAAAATTCTATAAATTATTCTATAAATAATTAATTAAATTTATTATTTAATTTGATATTATATTTATATTATGTTTTATTCATATTTTATTTATATTATTTAATATTATATTTATATTATATTTTATTTATATCATTTTATATTATTATAATATAAATATTTAATTATTATACAACAATGAATGATTTAAAGATTCATCTCTTTGGTTGAAAAGTTTATTATTTTATTGAAAATTCGTTCTTGTTTTTGTTTGAAAATTATTATTATTTAACAAAAAATTTATTATTTATATTTATTTATTGATTCTTTAAATTAATTTGTCTTTTTTGGTAGGAGAATTATCTTTTGGTTGAAAATTCTTCTATTTAGTTCAAAATTTATGTAATTTATTAAAAATTGATGTTTTTTATAGAAAATTAAACTTCTTATTTGAAAATTTAAGTATTTGGTTACAAATTTATGTATTTTGTTGAAAAATTGTCTTTTTGGTAAAAGCTCAATCTTTTTTGGTTGAAAACACTACTTTCATAAGAAAAAATGCGTTTAAAGCATATTGTACTATGTCTTTTTATCTTAAAACCCCGGTGAAACAGAGGTCTATTTACACGGGCCACCTTCGCTGCTAAAGTATCATTTAATTTTGTTCAACAATTAAAATATTTAAACAATAGAAAATCATAATAAAGTCCTTTAGCATGAGTACATATACCGACTTTATTAGAAGTACTCTCCTTTGCCTGGACATTTGGTCAGGGGAGTGGAAAACTGCAGAAAACCATTTTTCTCCCTTGGGCGAAAAATTGGAAATAATATTTCAAAAGATAAAGAATAAATGGCATTGGAATGTTTTTGGATTCAAAAATTTAGCACTCGAAGCACGTTTAATTCGAGGCAGATGACTCTGAGGGGATACGATATAAGGAAAACTGTTACGGAATCAACAAAAACGATAACTGACCTTCCTTCAATCTTGTCTCGTGAACTCGAGCGACATGATAAGCAGCCATTGTTGATTAGATAAGCGCTAGGCAATTATATGTCATTAAACTTAACACTGATTGGCCAGAGTACTTGAGCTGAGTAGTTACCTAGATCCTCAGAGTTCCACTTTTCTCATTTCAGATACTTCAAGATTTGATTATCCATTTTTTAAGCTCGTGTTATTATTATTATTTTATTATACCATTAAGCCAAATCCCTTTCGGGGTGAGCGTTCACTCGGTTCTAGTCTCTTCATACTGTCGGGGATCTCTAGCAATCACCCCAGGTGAAGAGCTTCACAAAGTCATAATGTGTCATTTATCACACAAAAATAAGCAAGCTTGATGGTAAATCACTTTTAACTAAAAAAGATGAATTTTCAATCCAAAAGGACGGGTTGTTTTTTATCCAGATAGACGAATGTTTAACAAGATAGTTGCATTTTCAACTAATAATATAATAGTTGATATTTTAACCAACACAGAATTTAATTTTAAATGAAAAATAATTGAATTAAACGAAAAAATCCATTTTCAACACATTATTTTGACCAAAGATATTAATTTTTAAGGAAAAAAGATCAATTATCGACCAAAAATGGAATAGTTAATTTTCAGATAAAAAAATATTCACGTTTAACTAAGAAAAAAAGTATTCAACAGAATAGCTAGTTGAATGATCAACCAAAAAGATGATTTTTAAATAAAATGATAAATATTCAGCAAAAAAAAGCAATTTTCAACCAAAAAAAAACAACGAATTTTCAACAAATTAGTTAAATTTTTCACCAAAATCATTAAATTTTTAAATACATTTAATTAAAAAAATAAAAAAATACAATAAAAAATGGGATAGTTAAATATTCAGCAAAAAAAAGACATTTTCAACCCCCCAAAAAAACAACAAATTAGTTAAATTTTCCACCAAAATCATTCAATTTTCATACAAATGAAAGAATTTTTATGCAAAAATCTTATATTTCTAAAGAAAAAAAAAATTTCAACAAAATATATGAATTCTCAACTAATAAGAAAGACAAATTTTCACCAAAATTTTTAAGAAAAAAAGCTTTTCAGCAAAAGAGTTATATTTTCAATGTAAGAAATGAATTTTCAACTAAAATTAAGAATTTTGAAACAAGAAGTTCAACTTTTCAAGCAAATAGTTGAAGTTTCGACCAAAATTATGATTTTTTTAATAATTCTTTTTTAAATTATTTTTCTAGCGAAAAGACGAATTTTCCCTAAAATACATGAATTTTCAACTAAAAAAAAAATTTCAACAAAAAATGGAACAGTTAAATTTTCAGGTTGAAAATTAACATTTAACCAAGAAAAAAAGTAATAAAAAAAAAATGATTTTTCAAGCAGGAAGATTAATTTTTTAATGCATAAATTTTCAACGACATAGTTGAATTTTCAAGAAAATACTCCTTTCTGCAAACAAAAAGATGAATTTTCAAGCAAAAATCTTATATTTCTACAACAAAAAAAAAACGAAATTTCCACAAAATACGTGAATTTTCTACTCAGAAAGACAAATTTTTAACAAAAATGAAAAAGTTACATTTTCAATTAAAAGAATTAATTTTTTCAACAAAAAAAGGAATTTTTAATAAAAAAATTGTTACATTTGCAACCAAAGAGATGATTTTTCATGTAAAATGATACCATTCCAACCAAAAAATAAATTTTTAAAGAAGTAATTCAACTTTTAACCAAGTAGTTGAATTTTCAACTAAGAAAGGCAAATTTGTACAAAAATTAAAATAGTTAAATTTTCAGTTAAAAAAATTAATTTTTAACCAAAACAACGAGTTTTCAATCAAATAGTTCAATTTTCAACCAAATCATTTTCAACTAAAATCAAGAATCTTCAACAGGAAAAATAAATTTTTAATAAATTATTTGAACTTTCAACGAAGTAGTAGAAGTTTTAACTAAAAAAGATAAATTTTCAACGGAAAATAAAAAAGATAAATTTTCAACGGAAAATAAAATAGGTACATTTTCAGTTTAAAAAATGCATTTTCAACAAAACAGTTGAATTTTCAACCAAAAATATGATTTTTTAACAAAATTGTGCAATTTACTGCAAATCAGATGAATTTTTTACCAAATGGTTGAATTTTCAACCAGAAAGATTAATTTTCAAATAAAAAAAAACAACGGATTTTCAAAAAAATAGTTACATTTTTCAGAAAAATATTTCAACTTTCAACAAATAAGATGAATTTTTAAGCAAGAAGATTAATTTTCTAATGCACGATTTTTCAACCATGCCGTTAAGTTTTCAACAAAATAGTACATTTTTAACAACAAAAAAAAAAGGAATTTTCAAGCAAAAATCTTCTATTTCTACAAAAAAGAATTTCAAAAAATTCTATGAATTTTCAACGAAGAAAGACAAATTTTTACCATAGGTAAAATAGTTAAATTTGCAGTTAAGAAAATTAATTATAAAAAAAAAAATTTCAACAAAATAGATGAAGTTATTTATATAGTTGAATTAACCAAATACATCATTTACCAAAAGATTTGGTTGAGTCAACCAAAAAATTTGGTTAAATCTGCAAAATATTTGTTATTAATTAACAAATATGAATAATATAAAATATTCATAATTAACAATAATAATCGTTATTAATTATGCAAATTACAACTTTTTATTGATTCTACAAAATATTTGATTACATCAACCAATTTTTTAAATTGAATCAACAAAGTACTGCATCTAGCAAAATATTTGGTTAAAACAACCAAATGATTTGGTTGGTTCAACCAAATATTTTGTTATCCATATAATAACCGTATCGTTTTTTGGTTGGATTTTGTATAACACGAGTATTGGTTAATTCAACAAAATATTTGATTAACCCAGCCAAATTGTTTAATTGAATTAACAAAATGCATACTTAATCTACCAAAATATTTGGCTAAAACAATCACAGAAATTCGTTAAAAAAACCAAAAAATTTGGTCGGATCAACCAAATATTTTGTTATCTATATAATAACCATATCGTTTTTTTGGTTGAATAAAACAACTTTTTGATGATTCAACAAAATAATTGATTGACCCAGCCAAACTGTTTAATTGAATTAACGAAATTCTTCGTTTACCAAAATATTTGGTTACAATAACCAAAAGATTTGGTTGGACCGACCAAATATATTGTTATCCATATAATTAACCATATCATTCTTTTTGGTTGAATAAAACTACTTTTGCTCCATTCAACAAAATATTCGATCGACCCAAACAAACTGTTTAATTGAATTAACCAAATACATCATTTACCAAAAGATTTGGTTGAGTCAACCAAAAAATTTGGTTAAATCTGCAAAATATTTGTTATCCATATAATAACGATATCGATTTTTGGTTAAATAAAACAACTTTTGGTTGATTCATTAAAATATTTGAATCACCCAGGCAAATTGTTTAATTGAATTATTGAAATACTCCATCTGCCAAAATATTTGGTTAAAACTACCAAGAAATTTGGTTGGTTCAACAAAATATTTCATTACCCATATAATAACCATATCGTTTTTTTGGTTCAATAAAACAACTTTTGGTGGATTAAAAAAATATTTGATTGACCCAGCCAAATCGTATAATTGAATTAACGAAATACTCCATCCACCAAAAGATTTGGTTGAAACAACCAAAAAATTGGGTTGCGTCAAACAACTATTTGGTTATCTATACATTTGTATACAATAACCATCATCCTTTTTTTGGTTGATTTTTGTTGAATAAAATATTTGATTTACCCAGCCAAATTTTTTAATTGAATAAACGAAATACTCCATCTGCCAAAAGGTTTGGCTATAACATCCGAAAAATTTGTTTGAGTCAAACAAATATTTTGTTATGTATACATTCGTATACAATAACCATCATCCTTTTTTTGGTTGATTTTTCTTGACCAAAATATTTCATTGAATCAACTAATTTTTTTAATTGAATCAACAAAGTACTCCATTTACCAAAATATTTGGTTAAAACAACCAAATATTTTGTTATCCATATAATAACTGTATCGTTTTTTGGTTGGATAACACGACTATTGGCTGATTCAACAAAATATTTGATTGACCCAGCCAAATTGTTTAATTGAATTAACAAAGTACATGCTCTATCTACCAAAATATTTGGCTAAAACAACCACAAAAATTCGTTAAAGCAACCAACAAATTTGGTCATCTATACATTCGTATACAATAACCATCATCCTGTTTTTGGTTCATTTTTGTTGAACAAAATATTTTATTGGCCCAGCCAAATCGTTTAATTGAATTAACGAAATAATACATCCACCAAAATATTTGGTTAAAACAACCGACAAATTTGGTTGAGTCAAACAAATATTTTGTTGTATATTTAATAACCATAATATTTTTTTCTTTATTTAACCCTGAAAAAATGGTTTAGCTGCCCTAGCTAAACGTGTAACTGGATTTCGTATTTTAAGAAAATATAGCTGCATCACCTAAATATCTAGCTCTGTTACCTAAGTATCAAGTTGTTTTAGCTCAATTTTTCTACCTAACAAATTTCTAGATGGCAAAATTTAGCTAAAACAGCTATATATTTAGGTAACACAGCTATATTTTCCTAGAAGACGAAATCCATCTAAACGTTTAGTTCTTACAGCTAAACCAT
>CAKNYM010052277.1:440910-463540 GCA_932195095.1 Andricus curvator
ATTTTCAACCAAAGATATGAACCTTAAAACAAAAAAATAATTGTTCAACAAAGTGGTTCAACTTTCACCCAAGTAGGTAAATTTTCAATTCTTAAAAAAAATTAATTTTCAGCCGAAAATGGAATAGTTGAATTTTTGATAAAAAAAGATCCAATTTCTATAAAAAAAATTGTCAAAACAAATAGACGAATTTTCGACAAAAGAAGTGAATTTTCTACCAACAAAGATTTTTAATTCAATAAAGAAAAAAAAATTTAATAAAATTGTTGAATTTTCAAGCTGAAAAGGCGAATTACTTACAAAAAATTTGAATTTTCAACCCAAAAATATGAATTTTCAACCAGAAAGTTAATTTTCAACCAAATAGTTGAATTTTCTACCAAAATTATAAAATTTGTAACTCAAAAAGAAAAATGTTCATCAAAATAGATGAAATTTTCAGTCAAAAACAAGAATTTTCGTAAAATAGTTGAATTTTGAACTAATAAAATGAATTCTCAACAAAAATGATAAATCTTTAACTGGAATAGCTAAATTTTAAATGATAAAAATTAATTTTCAACAATAAAAAAACGAATTTTCAATCAAAAAGATGATTTTTGAATAAAATGGTTCAACCTTCATTCGAATTATTGAATTTTTTAACAACAAAAAAATGATTTCTAAAGGAATAATGTATAATCGTCAGGAGAAAGCAGCTGAAAAAAAATAAAAATACGAGTTAAATAAATTACTAACACGAACATTATGTCAGTGTATCCCAAAACTTAATTTTCAAAATTCGCTAACTATACTCAATTTTTCATTTTTCCTGACCATTAAATATTCAAATATCAAGATCTTAATCTTGTAACATTTTAAACATAGCATCTTTTATAAACGGAATGAACGAATTTCAAATTGAAATAAAAAAAATCTTCCTCAAGATTTTTTTAAAAATCCCTGATTTTCCCCGGGCCAATAAAATTCCCTGATTTCCAAGTTTTCCCTGACCTACGGCTCAGCCAATTTCCAAACAACTTTAAACAATAAAAGGAACACACAGAAAATTAAACAATTTTTATTAATTAAAAAAAATTAACAAAAAAACGCGCGGAATTAAACGTACACTCGGTTTAGGAACAGTGTCGGGTGTTGCCTGTAAATAGCCTTGTTCCTAAATCGGAAAACTCGAAAAGTAAACAGTCCGGGCCGCCTGAACCGTTTCCAGTTGGAATGCACAATATTATGCATATTGCATAATATTGCGCAATATACCCGAATGAGTACTCGCGCACTGCGGCCCTTCCGAGGCGAGTTCCTAAACCGAGAGTCGGGTGTGAATAAATAAGAAACTTTGAAATATTTTCGATAGTAGCTTCGTGATTCTGACTGTGATAAAATGAAAAATCTTCAGTTAAAAAGGTGTTTTTTCTCTTTTCAACAAAAAAAATTAAGAATTACAATTTTGTTTTATTATTTATGCTTGCAAAACAGTATTTTTTTGTCTGCAAAATTATACAGAAGAAACAGAAGTTATTTTGAAATTTACTAACAACACTTTTGGCCTGTCAATTTTAATTGCCATTTTAATGCGTGGCGCCTATCAAAATTTAATGAATTCCATTTGTGAGCATCACCGTTAAGTCCGGCAGACGAAAGAAAGTTGCGCATTAAAAATGTGAACTCTAGTCGAGATCTCGTAAAGATCAGAAATTCGTTCTGGAGATAGAGAGAACGATATAAGTATTTAAAATAATCATATAAAACCGATCGTAAATTTAAAAATATCTTGCCAGACACTTTAATTTCACATAAAATTGGCAAGCTTTAATCCTGGTAATAAATAATCAATACACCGGGTAACCAACAAAATTAATTTTCAAAATTCCTTCATTTTTGGCTGACCAATTTTTCATTTTCCCTGGTCGTTGATATTTACAAATAAATAATAGGGTTTGAAAAGGTTAACAAGGTTTCAAGTCGAAATATATTGCATTTTCAACCTAATGGTTGGATTCTCCATCAAAAAAGATTTTATACCAAAAGGTATGAATTTTCAACCCAAAAAGATGAATTTTTAATCAAAGAGTTAACTATTCAATCTAAAAAGTCAAGTTTTGGAAAATAGTTTACTTTCAAGCCCGAAAAGACCAATTTTTAACGAAAAAGTAAATTATCAGTTAAAAAGTTAAATTTTTAAACAAAAAGAATAATTTTCTAAAAAAATGTTGAATTTTCACCAAACAGTTGTATTTACAATCAAATAGTTAAACTTTCAAGGAAAAGAGACAAATTTTCAAAAAGTCAAATGTTTTAGAAATCAGCTGACTTTCAAATCCGAAAAGTTGAATTTACAACAAAAAGGTAACTTTGTACTTAAAAAGTTAAATTTTTAAACCAAAAAGAAAAATTTTCTCAACAATGTTGAATTTTTAACCCGAAAGTATGAATTTTCAATACAAAGGTCCACTTTTAACCAGATAGTTGAATTTTCTATCAAAATAGTTTAATTTTCAACCCAAAAGGATGACTTATCATTAAAGCAGCTGATTTTCAATAGAAAAATTAATTTTCAACCAAATAGTTGAATTTTCTATCAAATTTGTTGAATTTTAAACCAAATAGTTGAATTCTTAACAACAAAGAAATTAATTCTAACCAAACAATTTTCAACAAAATATTTGAATTTTGAACCCAAAAAATTGAATTTTCAACAAAAGAGTTAAGTTTTAAAGCTAAAAAGTCGAATGTTTTAGAAATCAGTTGACTTTTAAGTCCGAAAAGTTGAATTTTTAATTAAAAAGTTAAATTTTTAAACCAAAAAGAAGAATTTTCTAGAAAAATTTTGACTTTTCAAATAGAAAGTATGAATTTGTAACAAAAAAGTTCACTTTTAAACAAATAGTTAAATTTCTATCAAAATAGTTTAATTTTCAACCCAAAAAAATTAATTTTCAACAAAACGGCTAATTTTCAATAAAAAAGTTAATTTTCAACCAAATAGTTGAATTTTCTATCAAAATTGTTGAATTTTAAACCAAATAGTTGAATTCTTAACAACAAACAAATTAATTTTAACCAAACAATTTTCAACAAAATATTTTAATTTTGAACCCAAAAAAATGAATTTTCAACAAAAGAGTTAAGATTTAAAGGTTAAAAGTCGAATATTTCAGAAATCAGTTGACTTTTAAATCTGAAAAGTTGAATTTTTAACACAAAAGTAAATTTTCAATTAAAAAGTTAAATTTTCAAACCAAGAAGAAGAATTTTCTAGAAAAATTTTGACTTTTCAAACAGAAAGTTTGAATTTTTAACAAAATAGTTCACTTTTAAACAAATGGTTGAATTTTTTATCAAAATAGTTTAATTTTCAACCCAAAAAGATGATTTTTCAACAAAACGGCTAATTTTCAATAAAAAAGTTAATTTTCAACCAAATAGTTGAATTTTCTATCAAAATTGTTGAATTTTAAACCAAATAGTTGAATTCTTAACAACAAATTAATTTTAACCAAACAGTTGCATTTACAACCAAATATTTAAACTTTCAAGGAAAAAAGACAAATTTTTAACAAAATATTTGAATTTTGATACCAAAAAGATGAATTTTCAACAAAAGAGTTAAATTTTAAAGATAAAAAGTCGAATATTTTAGAAATATTTTAAATCCGAAAATTTGAATTTTTAACATAAAAGTAAATTTTCAATTAAAAAATTCAATTTTTAAACCAAAAAGAAGAATTTTCTAGAAAAATTTTGAGTTTTCAAACAGAAAATATGAATTTTTGACAAAAAAGTTCACTTTTAAACAAATAGTAGAATTTCTATCAAAATAGTTTAATTTTCAACCCAAAAAGATCAATTTTCATCAAAACAGCTGATTTTAAATAAAAAAGTTAATTTTCAACCAAATAGTTGAATTTTCCATCAAAATTGTTGAATTTGTAACAAAATAAATAAAATAGTTGAATTTGCAAGTGTTCTAAGCAAGAAGAGTTCATAACAAATTTTTAGATTTTTAGAACTTTTAGAAAAAAAATTAAATTAAATAAATTAAATATGTAAATATATGTATTTTTTATATTATATATATATATATATATATTATTAAATAAATTTTCAATTAAAGAGTTGTATTTTCAACCGAAAGAGACCAATTTTCTACAAAAATGTTGAATTGTCAGCCCGAAAATATGAATTTTTAACAAAAAACTATAACTCTGGTAATTTGTTTTAATAGCCATCTTCTATTTTTTTTCGTCTTTTGTGTCGTTTTTCCAAAAATTTAATTTTTTCATTTTTATTCTTATTTTTTACGAGTTAAAGAAAATCTGCTCGCCCTTTCTAAAAATTATAAATAACAATTTTGTGGATCCTCTTTAAATGAACAACTTTTGTCTATTAATTTTTTTTCGTACCTTGTGTCGTTTTTCAAAAAATTTAATTTTTCAATTTTTTATTAATTTTTCCAGGATTAGAACAAAAACTACGCATCCTATCAAAAAATTATAAGTAACAAATTTGTAGCTCTTTTTAGGGATAACAATTTTTGTTGAATTGTTTTTTTCGTCGTTTGTGTCGTTTATCCAAAAATTTAATTTTTTTTATTCTTAATGTTGTTTTTCACGAATAAAACAAAAACTACGCGTCCTATCAGAACGTGATTGAATACAAATTTGTAGAAATTTTTTGGGTGCATAATTTTTGTTTCTTCATATTTTTTTGTATCTTGCATAGTTTTACCGAAAAATGGAATTTTTTATTTCCATTATTTTTTGTGTGATCAAAATTTGAACTTTCGATTTTTCGAAAAAATTCAAAAAGTTATAATAATCTTGTAGGGCTTTCAAAAAAAAAACATTTTCATTTTCTGGACTATTTTTCGTATCGTGTGTTGTTTGGCTTAAAATGTTCATTTTCGTTCTTTTTTTTTGGATTTTGAAAATGCTATAACGCTGGTAATTTGTTTTTTGTAAAAAAAAACATTGAAATAAATTGTTTGTCTTTTTGTGCACTACGTACATGGAATTTCTATGTCTTGAAAAAAGTGGTATCAAAAATTTTGAAAATGTACTAACTTTTTGAATTTTCATCCAAAATGGCTGGCCCAAAAGACGAAAATTTTGAAAGTCTATTGAATTTTCAACAGCAAGGTGATGTTCAACCAAAAAAGATGAATTTTCAACAACAGAGTAAATTTTGAACTTTCTACCAAAATTTTTTACCAAAATATTTGAATTTTCATCCCAAAATTCGGACTATTTTCAATAAAACATCTGATTTAAAATGAAAATGTAAATTTTCAACTAAAAGTTGAATTTTCTACTAAAATAGTTCAATTCTCAACACCAACCAAATTAATTTTTAAGGAAACGGTAGAATTTCCAAAGAAAAAGTAAAATTTCCAAGCCAAAAAGTCCATTTTTTTAGAAGACAGTGGAATTGTTAATAAAAAATTTTTAAAAAAAAAGGTTAATTTTCTACCATAAAGATGGATTTTCTGTCCAAAAAGACGAATTTTCAATGAAGAAGTTGATTTCCAACCAAGAAAGATGAATAATTAACAAAAAATTGAATTTTGAACCAAATAATTGAATTTATACCAAAAAAGTTAATTTTCAAACAAACAGTTAAATTTTCTACTAAAATAGTTGAATTCTCAACACCAAAAAAAATTAATTTTTAACGAAACAGTTGCATTTACAACCAGATAGTTGAGCCTTCAAGCAAAAAGACCAAATTTTTTAATACTGTTCAATTTTCTACAAAAAATTTAATTTTCTACCAAGATAGATGAATTGTCAACAAAAATGTGAATCGTCAACCAAATAGTTGAATTTTTAACCAGAAAATATGAATTTTTAAGAGAAAAATTAATTGATGATTTTTCAACCTAAATAGTGGAATTTTTAACCTAAAAAGAAGAAGTTTGAACAAAACAGTTCATCTTCAATAAAAAAAAGTTTATTTTAAAAGTTTATTTTCAAGTCAAATAGTACAATTTCCGGGCGCAAAATACGATTTTTTTAGAAGATAGTTACATTATCCACAAAAAGTTCATTTTCAACCAAGAAATATGAATTTTCAACAAAAAAGTTAATCCTCTACAAAGAAAGACGAATTTTCATTAAAAAAAAAAAAAATTTTAACTAAATAGTTGAATTTTCAACCAAAAAAGATGAATTTTCTACAAAACCGTTGAATTTTTAACCACAAAATATTAATTTTTTAACAGAAAAGTTCATTTTAAACTAAATTGTTAACTTTTTTCACCAAAATAGTTGAATTTTTAGTCAAAAAGTTCAATTTTCAAGCGAAAAATACGATTTTTTTAGAAGACAATTACATTTTCCACAAAAAGTTAATTTTCAAACAAGATTAATTGTCTACCATAGAGATGAGATTTCTATCTCAAAAGACGAATTTTCAACAAAAAAGTTAATCCTCTACAAAAAAAGATGAATATTCATAAAAAAAAAAAAATTTTCAACCAAATAGTTAAATTTTCAACCCAAAAAGATGAATTTTCTACTATAGCGTTGAATTTTTAACCAGAAAATATGAATTTTTTAACAGAAAAGTTCTTTTTCAACTAAATTTTTAATTTTCTTTAAACAAAATAGTTGATTTTTTAACCCAAAAAGACGAATTTTTAGACAAACTGTTGATTTTCACTAAGAAAAGTTAATTTTCAACCAAACAGTTTTTTTTTATTAAAATAGTTAAATTTTCAAGGTAAAAAGACGATTTTTTTAAAAGACAGTTGAATTTTTCAAAAATAGTTGATTTATAATCAAGAAAGATGAATTTTCAAACAAAAAAGATGAATTTTCTACCATTTCAACCAAAATAGTTTCATTTTTAACCCAAAAGACGAATTTTTAGCAAAACAGTTGTTTTTCAATAAAAGATGTAATTTTTCAATTAACCAGTTAAATCTTTAATAAAATAGTTAAATTTTCAAGCTTAAATGCGATTTTTTAGATAAAAGTTAAATTTTTCATAAAAAAGTTAATTTTTAACCGAAAAAGATGAATTTCTAGAAAGATGATATTTCTATTCAAAAGGACGAATTCGCAAAAAAAGAGTTAATTTTCATTCAAGAAAGATTAATTTTCAACGAAATAGTTGAATTTTCAACAACAACAAAATCGATTTTTAACCAAAAAGTTGAATTTAAAACAAAATGAATTAACTTTTCAGGATCGCTGAATTTTCATCCAAGAAGATTAATTTTACACCAAAAAGATACATTTTCAACACAATATAAGCATTTTTGACCAAGAAGATGATTTTTCAACAAAGAAGATTAATTTTTGACCCAAAAAGACAAATTTTCAACAAAATAAAAGAATTTTCAACCAAATAGTTGAATTTTCAACTTATAAGGAATAAATTTACAACCAAAAATGGAATAGTTAAATTTTCAGACAAAAAAAAATTAATTTTCAATTTAAGAAAAAAACTTATTTTCAACAAAATAGTTAAATTTTTAACCAAAAAGGTGGATCTTAAAAAATTAATTTTTAAGAAAGTAGTTCAACTTTCAACTATTGAATTAAAAAGAAAGAAATTTTAACAAAATAATTCAATTTTCAACCAAAGAGAAAAATTTTCAGCCCATAAAATCGTTTCATATTTTTTGGAATGAATGAATTTTCAGCTCATGAGGAACAAATTTTTAACCAAATATGGAATAGTCAACTTTTCAGAAAAAAAAAACTAGTTTTCAATTAAAACAACGAATTTTCAACGGAATGGTTACATTTTCAGCCAAAGAGGTGGATCTTAAAAAAATGAATTTTTAACAACGTAGTTCAACTTTCAAAGAAGTGGATTAATTAAAAAAAAAATACGTTTTTAAACAAAACACTTAAATTTTTAACCAAAGTGATGAATTTTTAATTAAAATGATGAATCTTCCAAAAAAAAAAATTTTCAAAAAAAGGGCGCGCGTCTGTTGGATCTCGCGCTTCGCGCTTGATAATATATTTATCTCGCGCTTCGCGCTCGATAGTTTATTTACCTCGCGCTACGTGCTCGGCCTTTGTACTTTCTCCACATTTGTGTACAAATCTTTTAAAATGAAAGGTTAAAGCATGGACAACTGTATTTTGGTGATAGTGAATTCTCTTTTGTTAAAGCTCCTTGAGCTTTAACGAACACATTCTCATTCATTTTGTTTTCGTCTCTTGTGTCGTTATTCCAAAAATTTAATTGTTTAATTTTTAATGTTATTTTTTACGATTAAAACAAAAACTGCACAGTCCATCAAAAAATGATCAATAAAAATTTTAAAGATCTTTTTTGGGTGCGCAACTTTTGTATGATCGATTTTTTAGTAGATTGTGTCGTTTATCCGAAAATTCAATTTTTTAAATTTTTAATGTTGTTTTTTATGAATAAAATAAAAACTACGCGTTCTATCAGAAAGCGATTGCAACAAATTTGTAGATCTTTTTTGGGTGCACAATTTTTTTCATATTCTGTCGTATTTCGCATAGTTTGACCGAAACTGTATTTTGGTGATTGTGAATTCTCTTTTGTTAAAGCTCCTTCGGCTTTAACGAATTTTGTCAAAAATGCAAACTCTTCTACGTTGCGTTCAGCAATATTATATCAAATGTATATTACATTTATTTTTGTATCTCAATCTGGGACAGCTTATTCAGATATTGCAAAATAAAGTAAAAATTTTATTTATCATGATTTTGTCTATTCATTTTTTTTCGTCTCTTGTGTCGTTTTTCCAAAAAATTTAATTGTTTTATTTTTAATGTTATTTTTTACGATTAAAACAAAAACGGCACGTTCCATAAAAAAATGATCAATAATTTATAGATTTTTTTTGCGTATAAAACTTCTTATCATTATTTTTTTTCGTACTTTGCGTTATTTTTCCAAAAAAATTTTTTTTAAATGATATATTTCACGATTAAAACAAAAACTACGCATCCTATAGAAAACTGATAAGTGAATAATTTATAGCTCTTTTTTTGCTGAACAACTTTTGTCTAATCGTTTTTTTCGTAGATTGTGTCGTTTATAAAAAAATTCAATTTTTTTCATTTTTAATGTTGTTTTTTATGAATAAAACAAAAACTACGCGTCCTTTCAAAAAGAGATTGGGAACAAATTTGTAGATCTTTTTTGGGTGCACAATTTTTTTGGTCTTTTGTCGTATTTCGCACAGTTTGACCGAAAAATGGAATTTTTGATTTTTCATTATTTTTTGTGCAATCAAAATTTTCGATTTTCCAGAAAAATTAAAAAACTTGTTATTTTAATCTTGTAGGGTGATCAAGAAGCAACGTTTTCCTTTTTCCAACTTTTCTTCATATCTGCGTCGTTTGGCTTAAAAGTTTTATTTTTTTTTATTTTGTAAATGCCATAACTCTGGTAATTTTCATTTAATAAAAAAAAAATCTGAAAATAAATTGTTCACCTTCTTGATTACTACGGATAGCCATACATAGAATTTTTAAATCTTGAAAAAAGTGGTCTTAAAAATTTTTTAAATGCTCAAAGTTTTTTTCAGATTGCATTTGAGGGAAAACACGAGAAAAAGGGGAAAAAGGGGTAGTTTCTTGACAAGAGGGAAAAAGAGGAATTCTTCAAAATAGGGAAAGAGGAGAATAGGAAACGAGAATGAAGTCCGCATTTTTAATAAATAATCTTTTATAAATGGAATAAAACAACTTTTAATTTATACATTTTTGTCGGTGATTCAAAACCAATCTATTTTGATTATTAAATTTTCCAATTAGGAAAAGAAAACAATCCAAAATATTTAAATAAATTCATGAAAAAAATTACTAAAATTCACTGCATTCTTTTTCAAAAAATTTAAATAAAAAGAAAGATTTCGTAAAAAATGAGCCGAAAAGTGATGTTGCTTTAAAATTTTATTTTTTGATTATGAATCTTTTCCCTGCTTATTTTGCAAAAATTATTCATGATAAAATCTAATCCTTTTGCAATCTTAATTTGAAAAATATAAATTTTTATTTTATTGTTTTTTACAGAAATTCCCTGACTTTCGAATCAAATTATTTTGAGTCCTTTTTTCTGGAAAAAAAATTTCTAATAACCCCCGAAAGCGAATCCCAAAGTTTATTGAACACTGAATCTCACACGCGAATGTCGTTAAATCTTTAAAAAAGCAGGTCTAAGGTTAATTTGAATAAAAAGGGTGATACAAATAAAAAGAGGTCTAAGATGAACTAAATTCTAAATGGGCTAGATGCAACCTTTCCTAAATGCAGTTTGAGAGATCAATTGGAAGGTGAAATTATTTGGGTCAAAACTATAATCAACGATTAGGGGAATTTTGACGGGTTAGTTGTTAGTAAGTTAGTTTTAATTCGAAATTTACAAAGAAGGGGCCAAAGTGGGCCAGATGGACAAAGGATGGGAGCAAAGTGAGATCCGGCAAAGTGGGACAATGGTGTGGGGTTAAATGACCCTCGCTAAAAAACTGTGTTAGAAAAAAAAAAAGAATTCTGTTTCTGAGGAAAGATGATCTTCAACAAAAAAGTTGATATTCCACCAAATAGTTGAATTTTCTAACAAAATAGTTGAATTCAAAAACAAGATGTTACATTTTCAAACCAAAAAGACAATTTTTTACAAGACAGTTGAATTTTCAACAAAAAATTTAATTTTCAACCAAGGAGAAAAATTTTCTACAAAAAAAAATTTCCAACCAAAAAAGTTCAATTTTTAACCAAAAAGATGACTTTCAACCATAACGATGAATTTTCTATCTAAAAAGACGAATTTTCAACAAAATAGTTGAATTTTCAACTAAAACAAATTTTCAAACTACAACGATGAATTTTTACCAAAAAGATTATTTTTCTACCAAAATAGACAAGTTTTCAACAAACCAGTTAACTTTTTGAGGAAAAAAAAGACTTTAACAAAATAGTTGAATTTTCAACAAATAGTTAAATCAACCAAAAAAAATTTTTAACCTACAACGATGAATTTTCGACCAAAAAGATTAATTTTCTACCAAAATAGACAAGTTTTCAACAAACCAGTTGAATTTTTGACGAAAAAAGAAGACTTTAACAAAATAGTTGAATTTTCAACAAAATAGTTAAATTTTCAACTAAAACAAATTTTCAACCTACAACGATGAATTTTCGACCAAAAAGATTAATTTCCTACCAGAAAAGACAAGTTTGCAAGGAATCAGTTGAGTTTTCGACGAAAAAAAAGACTTTAACAAAATAGTTGAATTTTCAACAAATAGTTAAATTTTCATCCATAAAAAAAGAACAAATTTTTAACCTACAATGGTGAATTTTCAACCAAAAAAATTAATTTTCCACTAAAAACGACAATTGTTCAACAAAAGAGTTTAATTTGCGACAAAAAAAAAGAAGACTTTAACAAAATTGTTGAGATTTAACAAAAAAATTGAATTTTCAACAAAATAGTTGAATTTTCAACCAAAAAAAAGAACAAATTTTTAACCTACAATGGTGAATTTTCAACAAAGAATTTAATTTTAGACCAAGGAGAAAATTTTTTAACAAAATAGTTGAATTTACAACCAAATAGCTGAGTTTTCAATTAAAAAGATTAATTTTCTACAAAAAAAAAAACAATTTTTCAACCAAAACAGTTAAATTTTTGACCAAAAAGATGATTTTCAACCATAACGATGAATTTTCTATCTAAAAAGACGAATTTTCAACAAAATAGTTAAATTTTCAACTAAAACAAATTTTCAAAAAACTAGTTGACTCTTTGAGGAAAAAAGAAGAATTTAACAAAATAGTTGAATTTTCAACAAAAAAAGTTAAATTTCCAACCAAAACAAATTTTCAACCTACAACGATGAATTTTCAACCAAAAAGATTAATTTCCTACCAAAAAAGACAAGTTTTCAAGAAATCAGTTGAGTTTTCGACGAAAAAAAAAGACTTTAACAAAATAGTTGAATTTTCATAAAAATATTTAAATTTTCAAAAAAAAAAAAAGTGTTTAACTACAATGATGAATTTTCAACCAAAAAGATTAATTTTACACTAAAAAACGACAATTGTTCAACAAAAGAGTTTAATTTTCGACGAAAAAAGAAGACTTCAAGAAAATAGTTGAGATTTAAAAAAATAATTGAATTTTCAACGGAATAGTTTATTATTCAACCAAAATAAATTTTCAACCTACAACCATGAATTTTCGGCCAAAAAGATTAATTTTCTACCAAAAAAGGAAAGTTTTCAAGAAATCAGTTGACTTTTCGACGAAAAAAGAAGACTTTAACAAAATAGTTGAATTTTCAACAAAATAGTTAAATTTTCAACCAAAAAAAAGTTTCAACATACAAAGATGAATGTTCGACCAAAAAAAGACAAATTTTTAACAAAGCAGATTCATTTTTGAAGAAAAAATAAGACTTTAACAAAATAGATGAATTTTCAACAAAATAGTTAAATTTTCAACAAACAAAAAAAAACAAAAAAAATTTTTAACATACAATGGTGAATTTTCAATCAAAAAGATTAATTTTCCACTAAAAAACGACAATTGTTCAACAAAAGAGTTTCATTTTCGACGAAAAAAGAAGACTTCAACAAAATAGTTGAGATTTAAAAAAATAATTGAATTTTCAACGAAATAGTTTAATTTTCAACCAAAATAAATTTTCAACTTACAGCGATGAATTTTCGACCAAAAAGATTAATTTTCTACAAAAAAAAGAAAAGTTTTCAAGAAATCAGTTGACTTTTTGACGAAAAAGTAGACTTTAACAAAACAGTTGAATTTTCAATAAAATAGTTAAATTTTCAACATACAAAGATGAATTTTCGACCAAAAAAAAAGACAAATTTTTAACAAAGCAGATTCATTTTTGAAGAGAAAATAAGACTCTAACAAAATAGTTGAATTTTCAACAAAATAGTTAAATTTTCATCCAAAACAAATTTTCAACCTACAAAGATGAATGTTCGACCAAAAAGATGAATTTTCTGCCAAAAAAGACAAATTTTCAACAAAGCAGATGCATTTTTGACGAGAAAGAAGACTGCAACAAAATAGTTGAATTTTCAACAAAATATTTAAATTTTCATCCAAAACAAATTTTCAACCTACAAAGATGAATTTTCAACCAAAAAAATTAATTTTCCACTAAAAAAACGAAAATTGTTCAACAAAACAGTTTACTTTTCGATGCAAAAAGAAGATTTCAACAAAGTAGTTGAGATTTAACAAAATAATTGAATTTTCAACGAAATATTTTAACTTTTAATCGAATAGTTAAATTTTCAATAAAAAAAAATGCTGTTTCTACCGTAAATATGAATTTTCTATTCAAAAAGGACGAATTTTCAACAAAATAATTAAATTTTCAACCAAGAAAATTATTATTCAACCAAAAACGAGAAATTTTCAACAAAGTTGAATTATTGACCGAAAAAGAAGACCTTAACAAAAAAGTTGAATATTCAACCAAATAATCAAATTTTCAACCAAATAGTTGAATTTTCGATCAAAAAATATGACATTAATAAAATAGTCGAATTTCCATCCAGAACTAAATAAAATTTTCAAGGAAATACTTTAATTTTCAACCACAGAAATGAATTTAAAAATAAGATGATGAATCTTCAACTAAAAAAATCAATTTTCAACAAAGTTGTTACTTTCGACCACATAGTTGAATTTTCAACCAAATTTTTTCCTTTTCGAGTCGAAAATACAAATTTTCTACAAAAAACTTAAATTTATTACAAAAGAGTTGACATTTTAACACTAAAATATAAATTTCCAACGAAGAAAGATTTTTCAATCAATATACAAAACAAATTTTATCGAGAATGTTAAATTTTCGAGCCAAAAAGACGATCTTTCTACAAAATAGTTGAATTTTGAACAAATTATCTAAATTTTCAAATTACAAAATTAATTTCTAACCAAAAAGATGTCTTTTCTACCAAAAAGATTAATTTTCTATCCAAAAGGATGAAGTTTCAACAAAATAATTGAATGTTCAAAAAAAATAAATAAATAAAAATAATTCTCTACCAAAAAAGATAAATTCCAAACAAAACAATCGAATTTTCAACGAAAAAATATGACTTCCGCAAAATAGTTCAATTTTCAACCACCGAAATTCAGATTGAAATAAATTGATGAATTTTCAACTAGAAAAATGAATTTTTAACAAAGTTGTTACTTTCGACTAAATAGTTGAATTTTCCACAAAACACATAAACTTTCGCCCTAAAAAAAAAAAAAAAGATTTTTCAACAATTTGCAAACGAAAATAATTCAATTTTTAACAAGTTAATTGAATTTATAATCAAAAACCTGAATTTTCTACCAAAAAAGGTGTCTTTTCTACCATAAAGTTGAAATTTTTATCCAATGGGACCAATTAAAAAGAAAAGTTTAATTTTTGACCAAAAAAGAAAACTTTTGCGAAATAGTTCAATTTTCAACAAAATAATTAATTTTTAAACAAAATATTCAAATTTTTAATCGAATAGCTAAATTTCCAACCAAAAAATACCTTTTCTACCATAAAGATGAATTTCCTGTCAAAAAGGACGAATTTTCAACAAAACATTTCACAGAAAGATGACTTTTACAAAGTAGTTGAATTTTCAATAAAAATAGTTCAATTTTCAACCACAGAAATTAGGATTCAACTAAAATGATGAATTTTCAACGAAGAAAATGAATTTTCTACTGAAAAAGAATTTTCTACTGAAAAAGAATTTTTTTTTAAATACAGTCGAATTTTCGACCAAAAAAGCAAACTTTCGCGAAATAGTTGAATTTTAAAAAAAGTAGTTAAATTTTCAATAAAATAGTTGAACTTTTCATCGAATAGCTGAATTTTCAACCAAAAAATGTTGAGCCACAGAAATTAAGATTGAAATAAATTCATAAATCTTCAACTAGAAAAATGAATTTTCAACAAAGTTGTTACTTTCGACCAAATAGGTGAATTTTCTAGAAAACACATGAATTTCCGACAAAAAAAAGTCTTTTCAACAATTTTCAACAAAAGAATTAAATTTTCAAATCGCCAATTTAATTTTTAATCAAAAAGCTGAATTTTCTACCAAAAAGGTGTTTTCTCTATCACAAAGTTGAATTTTCGACCAAAAAGGCAACATTTTACAAAATAGTTGAATTTTGAAAAAAAGAATTAAATTTTCAGCAAAATAGTTGAATTTTTAATCGAATAGCTAAACTTTCAACCAAGAAATGCATTTTCTACCATAAAGATGAATTTCCTATTCAAAATGACGAATTTTCAACAAAATATTTCAGAAAAAGATGACTTTAACAAAATAGTTGAATTTTCGAAAAAATAGTTCATTTTTCAAAAAAGTAATTAAATTTCCAGTCAAAAAATTTTCAACTTTCTACAAAATAGTAGAATTTTCTACAAAACAGATGAATTTTCAAGGCGAAAATAGAAATTTTCAAGAAAGATTTTTCAGGCAATAAAGAAAACAAATTTCATCAAAAATCTTGAATTTTCGAGTCAGAATTTTGAAGTTTCTCTAAAAATTAATTTTTCAAAATAAAAATAAAAGTTTTTTAGGAATCTCAAGAAAAGTTTTTTATTGTCTTGAAGCCTTTCAAACTTCTCAAATGTTTGTTAATTTTCTCTTTAAATTCCTTTTTCGAAATAAAAAATCAGTATAAATTTTGCCAGCAATTTTAAGCAATTTTTATTTATGTTACTAATGCTTTTTCGAAATTTTAAAATTAATTTTCCATCTTTAATTTTTGAGATTTGAAAGATGTGAATTTTTAATTTTAAAAGCTATAAATTTATATTCTAAGCGTTCTAAATTTGGAAATGGTCGACTTTTAATTTGTAAAATTGAATAATTTTTAATTTTAAATGCGTAGTATAGTTGAGAATTCAATACTTGAATTTTCAACCAAGAGAACGAAAAAATTTTCAACTTCCAATCAAAAAGATGAATTTTTGACAAAAAAAAAAATCAATTTTTAACTATGAATGGAACAGTTAAATTTTCATGAAAAAAAAATTAATTTTCAATGAAAAATGATTTTTTGACCAAAAAGATGCCTTTCAACCATAACGATGAATTTTCTATCCAAAAGGACGAATTTTTAACAAAATAGTTGAATTTACAACCAAATAGCTGAGTTTTAAACCAAGAAGATTAATTTTCTACCAAAAAAGAAAAATTTTCAATAAAATAGTTAAATTTTTTACCAAAAAGATGACTTTCAACTATAACGATGAATTTTCTATATAAAAAGACGAATTTTCAACAAAACAGTTGCATTTACAACCAAATAGCTGAATTTTCAACAAAATAGTTAAGTTTTCAACCAAAATAAATTTTCAACCTACAACGATTTTCGACAAAAAAAAACTTTTCAACAATTTTCAAACAAAAAATCACTTTCAGTCAAGATAGACAAAATTTTTAACCCAAAAAGATTCCTTTTCTGCCATAAAATAAATGTTGTATCCAAAAGGATGAATTCTCAACAAAGTAGTTGAATTTTCGACCAAAAAGATGACTTTAACAAAATATGTCCACAAATATTTTTAACAATTTTCAACAAAATAATTAAATTTTTCCCAAGCCAATTGAATTTCTAACAAGCCAATTGAGTTTTCAATAAAAGAGCTGAATTTTATACCCAAAAAAATTTAAATTAACTTCTAACGATAAATATTTTTTCCATGACTTTCCCTGACTGAACAAATCCCTTGACTTTTCCCTAATTTCGAAGTTTTCCCTGACCTGCGGTCATCCTGAATGAATTATCTCCAATCAAAAAAGATTCTTAATTTTTTTTCAGAACAGAACACAGCCATTTTTGATAAACCCCCAAATCAACGATTAGGTGCACTTTGATGGATCACTTGTTAGTTCGTTAAATAGTTCTTAATTCGAAATGAACAAAGAAGGGTCCAAAGTGGGCCAGATGGACAAAGGATGGTAGCAGAGTGAGATCTGGAAAAGTGGGACAATGGTGTGGGGTTAAATGATCCTCGCTAAAAAAAAGTGTTAGAAAAAAAATCTATTTGTTAGGACAACTGATGATCTTCAGATCTTGAACTGTGGTTGAAGCAGCTGATGTGAGAATCAATAGAACAAACTGATTAGACTCTGCGAGTTTGCCACTTTCGACGCGAAACGAATAGAAACGAAAAGGTTTAGTTCCGATATCGACGCGACGACCGATACGAGCTTTCCAACTGGTTTCGTTTCTAACGGCTAATAACGGTGGGCCTGGCAGATCTTTTTTTGGAACGACTCCGTTATTCCTTTCGGCGACGAATGTAGACGCTCTGCGGACTTGGATCGTCCGTTAGAAATCGGCCTGGTCCCATCGACCCCTGCAGCGACAACCTCAATGGGCACCTGCTACACGCTTATGTGCGAATCGTTTCGTTTATTTTCGAATTCATGTCAATTCATTCAAGGGTCGCCGGGAAAAACTGCCCGAGTGCCAAATTTCAATCATAGCATGGTTGACCACCCCAATGATGGGCCACCCCCAGTGGTTGACCCCCCCCCCAATTACTGGCCACTCCCGCAATGATTGGACATCCTCAATGACAGAGGCTGAGCCCTAGGGGTCAATGCCCCTCCTAAAAATCGCCCAGAATGATTAAATTGATCGGATCGTTTAAATTCTTCCAAAATAGAAATTCTCATTTTGCCTATTTTGTAGTGGACCACCCCAATGATTGGCCACCCCCCAATTATTGGCTACTTCCACAATGATTGGACATCCCCAATGACAGAGGCTGAGCCCTGGGGGTCAATGCCCCTCCTAAAAATCGACCAGAATGATTAAATACATCAGATCGTTTAGATTTTTCCAAAATAAAAATTCTCATGCTGCCTATTTTGTAGTGTTATCATTTCTTGGTAAGGTCAGTCACGGATTAATTAGTGGAAAGCTGTCTAATTTTAGTTTTTTCTGGTGGAGTATGATAAATGTGAAAACGGCGGGTTTGAAAGAGTGATTGACAATTTGAGTTTGACGATCTTGATTGACAATCATTGACAATCCTGCCTTTGTTTCCTATGGGAATTTAAAAATTTTATAGATATCCGTTTTTTATTCACGAATTTCACAATTTTTGACAATTTTTGACTCCCCAAAATTGAAACCCAAAATGCTCTCAAAACAGGGGAAATAGGGTGATTTTCACAAAAATCTGAGAATAATATGAACAATAAATTCTTTTGAATAAAATTAATGTAGATACCATGTTCAATTCAATATAAAAAACTTGAGATTTCAAGTCAACAGTTGCATTGACAATCAAAGAGTTGAACTTTCAAGCAAAAGAAACGAATTTTCAACAAAATACTTGAACTTTTAACAAATTAGTTGAATTTTCAAACAAAAAGATTGAAATTCAACCAAGAACAGCTGCATTTTTGAACAAATAGAAAAATTTTAAAGCCAAGAAGATGAATTTATTAGAAGAGAGTTGAATTTTTAATCCGAAAAGATGAATTTTCAACCAAAATTTTCATTTTCAACCAAGAAAGATGACTTTCTCTTCATAAAAGATGAATTTTCAATTCAAAAGTACAAATTTGCAAAAAAAGTGTAATTTTCAATCAAAAATATTACTTTATGAAAACAGTTGAATTTTCAAGAAAATAATCAAACTTTTAACAAAATAGTTGAATTTTTAAGCAAATAGCTGAATTTTTAACCTACCAAGATGCATTTTCAACCAACAAGATTAATTTTCTACAAAAAAAAATAATTTTTGAACAAATAGTTATACTTTAACTAAAAAAGATAAGTGTTCAATCGAAATTTTTCAACAAGATACTTAAATCCTGAACCAAAATAGATTAATTCTCAACCAATAAATTGATTTTTTTTACAAATAAAAAAAATTAACTTTTTACCCAAAAAGTCGAATTTTCAACAAAATATTTAAATTTTCAAACAAAATATGAATTTTCAACAAATACTTGATTTTCAACCAAATTGTTAAATTCTCAACCAAATATTTCAATATTCTACCAAAATAGTGAAATTTTCAACGAAAAATATGAATTTTGAACAAAAAACTTAATTATCAACCGAATTGTTGAATTTCAAAGCCAAAAAGACGAATTTTCTATAAAAAAAGTTACTTTCCTTTAAAAAAGTTAATTTTCTATAAAAAAATTATCTTTCAATAAAAAAGTTAATTTTCTATAAAAAAAAAGTTAATTTTATACGTTCACACATGAATTTCCAAGAGAAAAAGTTAATTTTCAACCAAACACTGAAATTTTCAACTAAAATGATGAATTTTCAACCAGGAAAATTATTTTTTGAGAAAGTTCAACATTCAACCAAGGAGTTGAATTTTCAACCTAAAAAGACGAATTTTCATAAAAATATTCAAATTTTTAACCACAGAAATTAATTTTCAACTAAACTGATGAATCTTTAACTAAAAAAATTTATTTTCAACAAAGTAGTTTAATTTTCGATCAAATGGAAGAATTTTCTACCAAATTGTTAAATTTTCGAGACAACAAAACGAGTTTCCTACAATATGTTTGAATTTTCCACCCGAAAATGAGAATTTTCAGCAAAAAATTTTATTTTAAGCCGAAGTTTAAGTTTTAACTAAATTATTGAATTTTAAAACCAAAAGGACAAGTTTTCTATGAAAAGGTTAATTTTCGATAAAAAAGTTAATTTTCGATAAAAAAGTTAATTTTCGATAAAAAACTTAATTTTCTACAGAAAATTTAATTTAATACCCGCAAACATGAATTTCCAAGAGAATAGTTAATTTTTAACCAAACAGTGAAATATACCGTTAAACCAAAAATATTTTAATTTTAAATTAAAAAAGTTGAATTCAGCCAAAACAACGAATTTTTCAACAAAAAAAAACTTAAATCCTTAACCAAAACAGATGAATTATTAACCAATAAGTTGCTTTTTTAACAAACAAAAAACGTGCTTTTTACCAAAAAAGACGAATTTTCAACCAAACAGTTAAATTTTCAACCACATGAGTTAATTTTTGACCAAAATGATGAATCTTCAACTGAAAAAATTAATTTTTAACAATTTGAATTTTCAGCAAAAAATTTTATTTTTAACCGAAGCAGATTAATTTTTAACCAAAAAAGATAAAATTTTTACAAAAACAGATGAACTTTTAAACAAAAAAGACGAATGCTCAACGAAATAATGGAATTTTTAACAACAAAAGTTGTGATCAAGAAAAGAAAATGTTCATTAAATTGTTTAATTTTCATTTCAAAAAGACGATTTTTTAACAAGACATTTGAATTTTCAACAAAAAATGATGACTTCTCAACAAAATTTTTTAATTTTCAACGAAATAATTAAATTTTGAATATAATTGAATGCTGAACCCAAAAAGATTAATTTTCAACCAAGCAGTTGCATTTTTAACCAAAAAGAATAAATTTTCAACAAAATAGTTGAATTTTGAATCGAATAGCTAAATTTTCAATCAATAAATGCCTTTTCAACCATAAAGATGAATTTCCGGTCAAAAAGGACGAATTTTCAACAAAACATTTCACAAAAATATAACTTTAAAAAAAAAGTTGAATTTTCAAGAAAAAAATTCAATTTTCAACCACAGAAATTAGAATTAAACTAAAATGATGAATTTTCAACTAGAAAAATGGATTTTTAACAAAGTTCTTACTTTCTCGACCAAATAGTTTAATTTATAACCAGATGGTTGAATATTCTACCAAAATAGTGAAATTTTCAACCAAAATATGAATTTCAACAAAAAACTTAATTTTCAACCAAATTGTTGAATTCTTAACCAAATAGTGAAATTTTTTAAAACCAAAAAACGAATATACTATAAAAAAGTTAATTTTATAACCGCAAACATAAATTTCCAAGAAAAAAGTTAATTTTTAACCAAAAAGTGAAATTTTCATCATAAAAAGATGACTTTTCAAAAAAAATGTAATAGTTGATATTTTAACCGAAAAATATTTTTATTTCAAATAAAAAAAGTTGAATTTAGCCAAAAATACTTTAATCCTAAACCAAAAGAGATTAATTGTGAACCAATAAGTTGATTTTTTAACAAAAAAAATTAACTTTTTACCAAAAAAGACTGATTTTTCACAAAATAGTTAAATTTTCAACCACAGAAATTAATTTCTAACCAAAATGATGAATCATCAATTGAAAAAATTAATTTTTAACATTGTGGATTTTCAGCAAAAAATTTGATTTTAAGCCGAAGCTGAAAAAGACGAATTTTCTATAAAAAAAAGTTAATTTCCTATAAAAAAGTAAATTTTCTATAAGAAAGTTTATTTTATATAAAAAAAAAGTTAATTTTATACGTGCAAACATAAATTTCAAAGAAAAAAATTTAATTTTTACACAAACACTGAAATTTTAAACTAAAATTATGAATTTTCAACCAGAAAAATTAATTTTTTAGAAAGTTCAACATTCAACCAAGGAGTTGAATTTTCAACCTAAAAATATGAATTTTCAAAAACAATGTAATAGTTGATATTTCAACCAACAAATATTTTTATTTTAAATAAAAAAGTGGAATTTATTCAAAAAGAAGAATTTTTCAACAAAATGCTTAGATACTGAACCAAAATGGGTTAATTATCAACCAATAAATTGCTTCTTTAACAAATAAAAAAATTAACTTTTCACCCAAAAAAACGAATTTTCAAAAAATATTAAAAATTTCAAACACAGATATTAATTTTTAACCAAAATGATGAATCTTCAACTGAAAAAATTAATTTTTAACAATGTGATTTTTCAGCAAAAAATTTTATTTTTAGCCGAAGCAGATTAATTTTTATCCAGAAAAGATGAAATTTCTACAAAAACAGATGGATTTTCAAACAAAAAAGACGAATGTTTGACGAAATAATGGAATTTTCAACAACAACAAAAATTAAAGTCAGGAAAAGAAACTGTTCATCAAATTGTTTAATTTTCATTTAAAAAAAACGATTTTTCAACAAAACAGTTGAATTCTTAACTAAAAATTATGACGTCTTAATAAACTTGTTGAATTTTCAACAAAATAGTCAAATTTTGAAAAAATTGAATCCTTAACCCAAAAAGATTAATTTTCAAAAAGCAGTTGCATTTTTAACCAAAAAGGATAAATTTTCTACCAAGAAGATTAATTTTCTACCAAAAAAGAAGAATTTTCAATACAATACATGAATTTTGAATTCTGAATTTTGAATTTTGAATTTTGAACCTTCGTGAAATCTTTTAAATCTATCCGAAATCTTTGCGAAATGTTTGAAATCTTTGTGAAATCTCTGAAAAATTATTGACATCGTTTTGAAATCTTCAGCAATATGAGTTTTATGTATGTAATTATTATTTACTAATTATTGTTTATTTATTGTTCATGTTCTATTTTTACATAGAATAATTTTACTATACTATGTACAAATTGTACCATTCAATATTATGAATCTATACCCCTGCCCCCCTTCAGAAAAAAAGGCTCTGCCACTTCTGCCCAATGATGGGACATCCCCAATGATTGGACATCCTCAATAATTGGACATCCCCAATGATTGGACATCCCCAATGATTAGACATCCCCAATGATTGGACATCCCCAATAATTGAGCATCCCCAATGA
>CAKNYM010052279.1:0-25951 GCA_932195095.1 Andricus curvator
GTGTGTGTGTGTGTGTGTGTGTGTTAGGGTAAGCTGTAGAATTATGTTTGTGTGCGTTACAATAAGTGAAGAATGTGTCTGTCATGTGTCCTCCGTCCGTAGGCTAAGTATACAAGCCCCTCTATAAATCGGAATTTTTTGTGTGTTTCAAACCACGGCGCGGTAATGTAGAAATTACAGAATTCTGCTGTGTTTTTGATTTGAGAGGCGTTCTGTAAAATATCCAGTCTTCCACTTTGTTTTGAACGGACTTTAGTTTCTCAAATTTTAAAATTCCCGTTGCTAAAATTACTGTCCCGTTTAAGAATTCTTCCTGAATTATATTTAATTCTCATAGAAAAAGTTCAGTAGAATTCACAAAAACTTAGGTCTGTAATTATCACGGATATTTTGTTATATCGGCCACATCGTAACTAATTATATAATTCCTAAAGTACACATTTTTTCCGTACATAAACCGGAGGCTAAAATCGGGTGCGGGCCGGTTAGGACCGGATAGGAACCGGGTAGAAGTATTTTGTGGATCCAATTATAAACCTGGGAGAAACCGGATACGAATCTTACATGATGCCAGGCAGAGCCCGATTAGGTGTCGGTTATAACCCGGAGACAAAAAACGGTTACGGCGCGGTTTGGGACAGATAAAACCCGGAAAGAAGTATTTTGTGGATCCAGTTACAAACCCGGTAGAAACCGAATATGAATATTGCATGATGCCAGATAGAGCCCGGTTAGATTTCGGTTATAACCCGGATACAAAAACCGGTTACGGCGCGGTTTGGGTCGCATAAGAACCGGGTAGAGGATAGTAATCGGTTACGAGTATTACCTGTTGCCGAATAGAGTACAGGCCTCAAAGTCCCTATGGGATAAAAAATAGGGTACATAGGGTACTTTTTTCGCTCAAAGGGTACTTTTTTTTACGAAAAAATGATATTAAAAAAGAGATTAAAAAGAATAAAAGGTAATTCAAAACTGCAATATGCTTATTTTATTATAATCTTTCTGAACAGAATAATGCGTACATAAATATTAAACGAGTGGTTATATCTACATACAAACGCAACAATATTTTTCAAACTTCAAGAGATGAACATTCCGTAGTAATAAATAATAAATTATGTATCTTAAGTTTTTTATACTTAGGTTGAAGAAAGGTAGATAATTATATGTAATCTCACGTTTTATTTTGCATTCTTACGACTACAATAGAATCTGCTCATATCTGTACATTGTCTAATGTAACTTAAAATCTTTAAGTATAAATATTACTTATTTAGATTTCAGTTTTTTTTTGTTATTAAGTACGCAAATCACAACGAGCTATTTTTTCCTTCTTCTAAATAAAAAGTGACTTAGCCATCTTTTACATTTCTAATTATATAATTTTTCTGATTTTTTTAAATATATTACTTCGATAAGGATTGTCAATGAATATCACAATATCGTACAGTGAATTATAATTATTAAAAACATAGATAATTATAGTTTAACGCATATATAATTATTTTAAAAAATAGTAAAAAAGTTTTCAACACCATAGATTTACAGAAACTTGGAATTAAATTCAAAGAAAAAGAAGCTCTAATTTAAGACTGAGAATCATTAAGGCGTCTTTTCTTTATCACAGAATTTATTATTTGAGATTTTCTTAACCCTATGTCTAACTTTAACTCAGCTACTCTCTTTTTTTCACTTTTTCCTTTTCTCGTAATTTTTCTAAACTTTTAACTATTTCTAACATCGCTGGACCTGCAATACCTTTCTTTGTAGCATCTTTTAATACTTTTTGCATGGACTCAGCATCGTTTTCTGCTTGTTTGTAAGATTTGTTAGCAAACTTTAAATCTTTTTCTAATTGTTCAACATTTTTATTTTCTTTATTTATACTATTTAACAGGATTTTTTCATCAGCTTTGTTTTTCAGTCCAGCAGCTGCTTGTGAAGCCTTTTCTTCCGCAATTCTTTTCTGATCTTCTAAATAATGTTGATATGATCTGTAAGCGCCCTGTGCCAGATTCTGCAGTTCAGGTAATCTGAGAACTTTGTACACCATGTTGTCATACTTTTTCAAAGCATCGGTAAATGCTAGCTTCGCATTCAGAGTTCTTTCAGACATACTGGATTTATCTTCGGTTAAAATTTGCGAGGATTTCGAAAATCCTCTTTCTACGTCAGCATTACCATGCGAGAGAGCAAGTGCACTTTGTACCACTCTTTTTAACACAGAGTACTTTTGATGTGTCTGATCCTGGAGTGAAAATACATGGTTCCAATAAGAGTCGATTCTTTCGTCTTTGTTTAGCGTAAACCTGACCGCTTAATCAAATTGTGGAAGTTTCCATTCACAAGATAAAATATCAACATCTAAATTATGGAGTGGCAATAAGCTTGCAATCTTTGTGATGTAAGATTCGCTTTCTGGGTTTTTGATATTCTCAGGCGAGAGACACTGAAAATACTTCAAAATTTCAAACGTGGGAATTTTTTTAGTAATATGTTTAATCGCGGTCACGTAAAATTGTTTAATTTCAATCATAACAGTTAACTGTTCTTTCCTTGGCATACTTTCAATAGATGTTTTTGCTGTTTGTCCAACGTTTATTTCAAGCAAATCTAAAAAGTTTGCGCGGTTTTCTAACAAGAAATTGACATTTTGTAGATTGTTGAATGTATTTGAATCTAAAACTGATTGCTTAACAATGCTGGATAAAAGAATGGTGAGAAGACTTTTCAACTGCACATACAATACATGTATGAGTGGTTCTTCTTTTTGCATGATTAAAGTAAATTCAGTGGTAAAGATTTTCGCAGCATATACCACGAATTGCAACGTACTTTTCAAGCTTACTTCTTTTAAATAACTTCTAATTTCAAGATAATTCTTCTTTTGTATCGTTATAGGTTCGCTTTTTGGAACATACCTTAAAAAGTATTCCTCCAACGCAGGCAATTGTTCTAGTATTCTCTCTGAAGCTGGTCCTACAGTTAGCCACCTTGTGCTAGCATGTTTGACAAACTTGTGAGTGGGCAGCCCTAATTTCACTTGAATTGACTCAAAATTTTCACATCGCGCATCTCTGTGGTGAAAATAATAATATATTTTAAGTATGAAATCAGACGGGTCTCATGACAACTCATTAGAACCTTTTAAAACCCCATTGTGAACAATGTGTACATCGCAAGTACCTAAATCAATTAAGGGTTTGGATTTTAATCTTTTTAATTCCTCTTGAAATAAACTGATAACGGTCTTGTTAACGTTGGGTCCATCACTTCCCAAGGCCAATACTTGTTTGAATGACAAATCGTTTGAATCAAGTGCCTTCTTCAAAGAATCAAATAAAATTCGACCCGGTGCTTTCCCCAAAAAGTAGGTTACCAAATGCTTGCATACTATCTTCTGTTCAGTGCTAGACCAAAATCTAATTCGGATTTGCTTCTAATTGCATTTGCTTCTGAAAATAAGACCCTAAAGCTTCTGTAATCAGATACTGTGCTTTACCAGGCGATAAAGAAAATTTCTCTGGGAAATCGTTTGAAACATTACTTGAAAAAGTTGTTTTTTCCGGCACATGATGCGATAGAGCTACAACTAACAACCGTTTCCATGCACCAAAGAAGTTCTGCTTTTACTGCAGCTGCTTTCGGATTATAAACAGTAATATTACTTCTTATCTGGTTACACGATGTTGATGACACTGCAGATGATATTGACGATTGAAGAGCTGTTGACTCACTGGAAGATGTTTGAGATGGTATTTCAGTAGATGACCCGGATGGCATTGAAGACGCTCTTAATAATATTTGTTATGGTTTCATTTTCGATAAATTTAAGATATTTGCTTTGTTTTGGCATGTTACTGCAATCTATCAAATCCCTTTTCAGTCTTAAAGGATGTATTCGGGCAAATCAAGCAGATACAAGAATGTGGATCAGTCGGGTGTTTTTGCGCCCACTTTGATACAATAGTTCCATTAGGATCAGTCAATGATAACCATCTGTCTTGAATTTTTTTTTTTTTGCATCTTTGTTTCGATGTGTGAACTTGAAGAAAGTCTGGAACATAATTTTTTACAAATGAAGATTACTAAAAATACAACAAAAATATAGAATTGAACGTCCGGACAGTGTAACCCTGCATGAAATATTTCACTTTAGAGCCGGGAGCTAACTGGACGTGGCTCAAACCCAAGTGAGCAACGATCTCCCCCCTCCGAGGTGAAATATTTTTTGTGAGGTTATACTATCCCGAGGCTCAATTATTTAAGAAATTACTGATTAATATATTCTAAAAATTAATTTACTCGCTTTAATTTTAATATCCAATTTAAGCTATGCTTAAAAAATTACTTCAATAACCTACGATTTCTTCTTTAAAAAAACAAACTTATTTATATTCATATTCAAAGATTGTCAATTTTTTTTAATGATCACAATGAGGTTGATTTTTGCTGAATTAAATGAAATTATATTTGTAGAAAATATTTTTAAAATTATAAAATAAAAATTCAATTAACCGAATTCAAGAGCAAAATATTTTATTTAAAAAATTTTAAGACTCGAGTTTTAAAATTTTTCAATTTTAAAGTTTTTTTAATATTAAAGTTTTTTATTTTCAACAAACAGTTGAAAATAAAAAGTGAAGACTGAGCATTAAACGCCTGATATTGACATGAGTAAATGAACTATGACCTAAAAAATGTTTACGAATTGGATTAGATTCTACGCTGCATTATAAATAAAACACGTAATTAGATATTAATTTAGAAATAAATTTAGATGCAATGAAATAAATGGAAATAAATAATATAGTAAACTTACCTGGAATTTCCAGTTCATTTAAATGCAAGACACTCACCACTCCCACGTTCCACGAGACCAAAAAGCAAACACGCGTCCATTCGAAGGTGGCCCCACAATATGCCTAAGGTTCGTACGTATCGTCGATGCCACCAACGCATTGTTACCAACTGTCACATGTTTTGTTGGTTCACCTTTCAGTGTCTATTTTTCATTACTACCAATCATAACCTCTTGAATTTAGGCCCGCGATATTCAAGCATTACTTTACTTGATAAAAATATATTTAAAAAAAATGTATCTTATTGACCGAAATAGGGTACTTTAGGGACCAAATCTTGAAAATAGGGGACTTTAGGGACCTCAACTGAATATAGGGGACAATATGGGATATAAGGACCAGTTTGTGAGGCCTGCGTTTACTTAAAAAATTGTATGCTTTCAAATTCAAATGCATTTATATATTAATATAAACACATTTTATCACTCATTCATCTTGTCAATCACTTTTTAATAAATTATTCCTTCCAATACTTATAAGTGTCTTCAATAATATATTCAATGAATAATTTTTCTTCAATTATAAATTATTTTGCTGTAATTTTTACATTAATTTATATATATATATATATAATTTATTATAAATAAATTATATATAAATATATATTTTCCGAAGAGAGGAAATGTCTAGATGAATTAAAAAAGTATATTATAAAGCTAATTATTAATGTTTAAATATTATTATTAATATTATTAATATAATAATATTATCAATCAATGTTTGAAATTTGTAACAATTACATTTGTTTATAAAATTAATCAATTACATTAGCAAAATAAACAATAGAAAAATATGAATACAATTCAAACTGTTTTTAAAATACTAACCTTTATATTCAATTTTCTTAATATTATATTACATGTTTTCATGATTTTTTTGATTACTAATTACAGCTGCTTTTACTGTTACTAAAAACTATGTTCTTATTTTATATTCATAAAAAGTATCCAGTTTTTAATAAATTTGAGTATTTTTCCTATACATAACAATGCAAAAACAAGACTACCTGATCGGAGTGCCATCTATGGGATTTATTTGAACTACAATGCCCCTCCGGATAATAAAATGACAACTACATCATACACATACACGGGCGACGCATAGGGCTGATACATACTCTAAAGAGTATAAAGGCCTCGATAGCATCGTTGTAGTAAAGTGTTCTACCATGCACTATGGGATCGTCCATATATTACGTAAGACGTCAATTCACAAATGAAAATTATGACAATTTAATTGCAATTAGTTAAAAGCCTTCATCTACATTCAGTAAAAATGTGAGCTCTCTACCTTTAAATTAGAGCTGCAATAATTGTTATACAAAAAAAAGTATCTCTTCTCCTAATTATCGGTGAGAAATTCATTATTTTGTCCATTCTTCCAGAAATCATAACTGTCCATGGACTGGAACTGCGATGTTGTAAGATGAAAATCAATGAAGATTAAAGATTCGCCCTATGCGACCAACTTCACTCCGAAAAATATGCGAATAGTGTTTTGGATACTACAAATGTTTGGGATTAAAATTCTACACTTACGTTGCTTTTCAACATTTTTTATAAGTACAGCACCTTAAAAAAAAGACAATCTCTGAACAATAAACAGATATCCTGCCAAAGTACTCTTTATTTTGAACTGAAATATTGCACAAGTAATCTAACTTTGAAATTAAATATAATTTTAAGTTCAAATCATCGGTCATATGATCATTTATTATACAAATGTGTTTACAACAACGTTTCGGCAACATGTGTGTGCCTTCTTCAGGTTGAAATTTATCTGAAAATAATATCGTAAAGAAATAAATACTAAATTTTTGATTTCGGAATTTAAAATTTGTTTTTGAAAATGAGATAATGCTGCCTCTAATTTTCTGCGTACATTATAATGAGCGTTGTTAATTTGAAAATGTTTCGTGGAATTTCCAATGTGTGCTGGAATTATGGAACTTGTCCTGAATGTCTTGAGGTAGGTCCTTTTATTCTTGAAAACGGATCAGTTTTCTTTGGATTGATGTCCACTTACCTATAATTATATATAAACGGCCTTAGGCCAGGGTCATATTTTCTTTCGATATATTAAAAAAATCCCATATTTTACCAGTACGTTATCGACCATAATTTCAAATATATAGTTGAAGGTTTAATCAACAACAAGATGTGTTCCTCGATCGTCCATCAGAATTCAATGAAACATTTTCAAATTAACAACGCTCATTACAATGTACACAGAAATATAGAGGCAGCAATATCTCATTTTCCAAAACAAATTCTAAATTCCGCAATCAAAAATTTAGTTTAACACTTGCACAAACATGGATTTAGTTGTCAACAAATCTTATAATGACTAAATTGTAAGTACAACGTTTGAAAAAAATTTGATTGCTTTAAAATTTGACTTTGAAACATTATTTATTTCTTTATGATATTATTTTGAGAACAATTTTAGCCTGGAGAAGGCACAAAAATGTTGCCGAAACGTTGTTGTAAACACATTTGTATAATAAATTATTGTATGACCGATGATTTGAATTTGAAATTATATTTAATTTTAAAGTTGGATTACTTGATTCTGATGGACGATCGATGAACAAATCTTGTTGTTGGTTAAACCTTCAACTATATTTTTGAATGTATGGTCGATAACGTACTGGTAAAATATGGGATTTTTTTAATACATCAAAGGAAAATATGGCCCTGGCCAAAGGCGGTATACAGGTAAGTGGACTTTAAACCAAAGAAAACTGATCCGTCTTAAAGAACAAAGGACCTTCCTCATTAAATGCAGGAGAAGTTCCATAGTTCCAGCACACATTGAAAATTCCACGAAACATTGTTAAATTAACAATGCTCATTACAACGTACACAGAAAATTAGAGGTAGCAATGACTCATTTTCAAAAACAAATTCTAAATGCCGAAGTCAAAAATTTAGTATAGCACATGCACAAACATGGATTTAATTGTCAACCAATTTTATAATGACATTTGTATAATAAATTATTGTATGACCGATGATTTGAACTTGAAATTATATTTAATTTTAAAGTTGGATTACTTTATTCTGATGGACGATCAATGAACAAATCTTGTTGTTGGTTAAATCTTCACCTATATTTTTAAATTTTGCACAAGCTTTCAGCTTGCAAACATACATATTTTCACAAATTTTGAAGGTTTTGCGTTGCATTATTGCCAAAATTAAAAAGGAGTCAATTTTTCTGGTTTTTATTTTTTTCCAAGTAAGCAAATTAACCAATCTCGAAGTTCGACCAACGTAATTGTAGACCTTTTAATATCCTCAATTTATAGTTAAACCTTTATTCCCGCAGATTCATATCTTGATCGCAATCTTCAAAAAACGTGATTTCGCACATTTTGAACAGTGCGCAGTTTCTTGCGTTTGCGAATTAGCTGTTGAAACATACTGGCTCTCATCCCAGCTATCAACACTACACGTATATCCATATCGCTCCCATTCTGAAATTGTGCCCCAAAACACTGTTTTGATGCTTTACAGACTGGCCTATTATTTTTTAGGCCGAGTCTGAACGTCCGGATATACAGGGTCTGTTTTATAAGCAGTAGAACTGAATTTCTATAGCCCAGGCATAGAAATATAGGTCGTTTTTTACGGGCATGATGGGTGATGTCAGGAACAAAATGCATGCTCGAACAGTCGCCTCCGAACATTTGCGCAGTAAATATCGCGCGAGAAGTAGACCCTTTTTGTAGGCTCTCAAAATGAATCGCACGATCGAGCAGCGCCAGTCAAAAACAGCTGATCTGTTCACTGCATCCTCTCATTCCTCTCTGCAAGCCTGCTTAATCATGGTGAAAATCTCGGTTGCAGACTTTGCAAGTTTAACAAAAAACTCTACAGCGCAGCGCTGCTCGAGCGTGCGGTCCATTTTGGGAGCGTGGCGGAGGCCTACAGAAAGGTTGACTTCTCGCGCGATATTTACTCCGCAAATGCTCGGAGGCGACTGTTTGATAATGCATTTGGTTTCTGACATTCTCCACCACACATCATGCTCCGTCTGGGCTACAGAAATTCAGTCCTACTACTTATGGAACAGACCATGCCTTTAACCCACCCTATGCTCTGTATCAGCGCTTCCACGCCCTCCCTTTCTTCCCCGCTCTCTAGCTTCAACCCTCTTATCACAATATTATTTCTCCTGTCTGTCTTCTCTTTCTTCTCCATTCTCAACTCCATTGCCTTTATCCTTTCCCTGTCCGCCCTCTCCTCCTTTTCATACCTACGCTCTCCCACTTTCTCTTCTATCATATTCTCTACCCTCTCCCAAATAACTTTATTCTCGCACCCCCCCCAACCCCGTCACCTACATCCATTTCCGTCCTGCCCGCCACCTTCTCAAGCTTTTTTTCCGTCCTTTCCTTCCACACCCTAATCTCCTCTTCCACTTGCTTTATTTTAACGTCTTTTTCTTTCCGTATCCTCTCTAACCCTTCTACTCTCTCCTTCAGCTCTTTCACCTCCTTTTCCCATTTCTCATATCTGACTCTCAAGTCCTCCCTCATGCCTTCCATCTGCTCCTTAGTCCCTCTTACGTCCTCCCTCAGCCCCCTGATCTCGCCTAACAGCATCCCGAGAGCCTCCTTATCCGACTTTCCCTCCATGAGGGGGGAGGGGGGGGGGTGACCTACGTGTTCCCTCGCTTTTTTTAAACGGACTCTCTACTTCGCTTTTCTCAGGACTCTCTTGGCTGTTTCCACCATTTTTCCATCATTTTTTTTTGCTTCAATAAAATTAACTTTTATATATGTAAAAAATGCAGCATTCTAAAAAGTTGCAGTTCAATTGGACCACCCTGTAAATAATAATAATATTAAAATATATATGTACAAATGATTATAAATCAAAAGCACTGCAATTTATTCTGCACTTATGAATATTATGCACTGAAAGGTATAAAATAAAAAAATTATTTAAAAAAAAGGTCGAATACGCTAATCATCAAAACGTCACTCTAATGTAGAAAACAAGATTTTTTTACATCCATAGTTATATTTTATTTGTATTAAATACTTTCAAGTATAAAATTTTATTCTGAAGAATCATCAATTTTATTATTAAATTTCACTACTATACTAATAATGTAAAAAATATTGTTTTCTACATTAGAGTTACGGTTTAATGATTAGATAAATAATTTCTTTCAAGTCTCTAAGTTTTATTTTCAAAACTTTTGTCGAAGAAGCATTCCAGTACTACCTAAAAGAGAGTTTCTCAATATTTTATGACAGGATGAATTCTGAATTGTCACCACCTTTTGGTGCCATTCACTCATTTTTGTCAAAAAATTAAGACGGCACCCTATGGTTCTAAGGTCATGACATATTGATTTTATACTGAACTGTGAAACTCTCTAGCTCCGCCGAGATTCAAACCAAAGATATTATAAACGTAGATGCGGTACGGGGTGTCAGAGTGGGGGAACTATATATATATAGGACATCACATTTTCTTCCATATCGAGGTGCTGCCCTCACCGTACTACGAAGTCGAGAGCTGGTTTTCTCATTCTTCGTAAAATATGACGGTAAAGCAGTTGAAAGATTTTTTAAGGTTAGAAAAGTTTGACATGTATCGCTTCATAAACAGAACACCGCACTTCCGAATATATTAATAAATGGCACAATGTCTAGGGTAGGCACACCCAAAATACGTATTTGGAAAAATTAATAATGACAGAAGCACTGATATGATGGTAATAAATAAACTGAATTGTGAGAGTAATACAATAATATAGTAATATAATAGAGAGAGTATATATAATATATAATAGTAGAGGGTAATATAATAAGAGATAATTATGTTTATATTTGATTGTTGAATATTATTATAATTTCTGATACGTTCATGCTTCTTCTATGAATGATAGATATGATTTTTTAAATTATAATTCTTTGTACTTAGGAATTTAATTTTTATTACTAGACTGAACCGAAAATTGATTGCATTTAAGATTTTTGCCGGTCTGAAGCTTGAGATAGGTTTTTTGTACATATTCTATTTAAAAAATTATAAAAAACCTTTTCTCGAAAATGGAATTTTTCATTAAAAGAAAAAAAAAACTAAGAAGAAATTTCGAGATAAATCATGAACCAGTGCTGAAAAAAATTTCTTTGATAAATGATTCTTTTAATTAAAATAATCAAATATTTATACCAAAGAAAAATCTTTTTTAATGTTTAAAGTTTGAAAAAAATATTGTTTGAATTTAAAATAACAATAATTGAAAAAAAAATATTTCTGGATAAACAATTTTGGTTGAAAATGTACATAGTATTTTTTTAAATTACAAAAAATGTTCTGAAAAATCGAGTTATTCATTTTAAAAAAATTAAAAAGAAACTTCGAAATAAATTAGATTATTTATTTGAATGATTTGAATCCTACAAAGTTGGTTTGGATCATATATGTTTCGTTCGAAGAAAATTTAGGGAGAAATTTTTTTTTCGTTTGAAGCACACACGTGTTTTTACATTAATTTTGTTATACAATTTTTGTAGAGTTATTTTTATTTTAAATTCAAACAGTTTTTAAAAACTTTAAATATTAAACAAAAATTTATTTGATAAAAATATTTTATTATCGCATTTTTAATAAATAATATTTATTAAGAAACAATTTTTTAATTATGAAAATTCTGGAATTTTATAATTATGGAAATTCTAGTTCGGATATTTTATAATTCGATTCGGAAATTGTATGCAGGGAATTTTATTATTTGGGAATTTTCATATTCGGTAATATTATAAACTGTTCGGGAATTTTATTATTTTTGGAATTTTTTTATTCGGGAGTTTTACAGAGTCGGGAATTTTATTTGCGGGATATTCCAGTCGTCTCTAGAAGTACAGAAAATTTGCTGTAATTATAATTTCGAGACCTGGATCTTTTCGATTTTTCCTACAGTATTTATTTAAAAAAAATTATTGTATGCAAATTTTTGAAATCACAAGTTATAAAGATAATCTCATTAAATATCATAATTTAAAATTCGCTGTATATCTAATTTGTACTACTGGGTCTTGGCGATTTTTTCCCTAGTGCATTTCGGTCACTTGTAAACGGGGGTGAATTTAATAGGAATTATCTCTCAGAAAATAAGTTATTAAAATGAGAAAAAATTGGGTACCTTTTTTATCTCTATAGAGGTCATACCTATAGGTATGTAAAAGAATGTAAACTTCCGAAAATTTAAAAACTCTGCAAAAAAGAAATTTTTGAAACATTTCTTTTTGCGCGGATAACTAAGCTGTATGCAAATATATTATATACCTTTGCTGTATGTCTTCCGATTCCGAACTAATTATACTCTTTTACGATTCTAATACAATTTACAAAACACTAATTGAAATTTTTAAAATTTTTAAGGCTTCAATTTGATAATTTAAATTTTAACATTAAAATTTCTTCATTTTCAGAATGCAGGCTTATTGTTTGAATTTTCACAATTTTCGTAATAAGTTAGGTTAAAAATAACAAATTCTTGGATTCGAAATTGCTACAACGCGGAAAAGTCAAAAGTTTAAATTGAAACGTTAAATATGTGAAAATACTTCCTTACTTTAGTCGCTTCTTTTGAGAGTCGATCCTCTGCTTTCAGTTTTCTTTTCGAAATATATCTTGAATTCAACGCATTTTAAATTCAATGTTTTCAGCTGCATTTAGGTTGAAGTATACAAATGTTTTTGGTTTAAACCATAAATTAATTAAAATATTTTACTTATTTTTCAGAATTGTAATTCATAACCTTTAAAACTGAATACTTGTAGGGCAAACATGAAAAAGTAGACTATATTGAATAATTTGAAATTAAAAGCTTCATTCATTTAATTAAACCTTCCTCAATGTAAAAATGTCTAATACAATGTTCTAAGCAATTGTCCGGATGCGTATGTGGGTGTGTGTGTGTGTGTGTGGGTGTGTGTGTGTGTGTGTGAGGGGGGATGTGTGGATGTCAAACTTTTTTGTGAACACGATAACTAGAAAATGGTTGCACATAAATTGATAAAATTTGGAGGACTTATTTTCCTCACTAATATCTTCAAACTGACCAAAGGATTTCTAAACATATTTATTGCATTTTTTGAGCACTCAATAATATTTTGAAAATCGGTTTTTTATAGTAAAACTTTTTTCAGTTGCATCATCCAAAGTTTATGCAAGCATATAAAATATTCCTTGGTTCGAGACGAATCGATTGACCTATAATATTGATACATTTTATTAAAGAGTAGGGAAGTTATGGTAATTTATATATTTTGAAAATCGGTTTTTTATAGTAAAACTTTTTTTATTAACATAATTCAAAGTTGATGCAAGAATAGAAAAGATTCCTTGGTTTGAGACGAATCGATTGACTTACAATATTAATACATTTTATTAAAGAGTAGGGAAGTTATGCTCATTTATAATATTTGAATCATCTGTTTCAAACATAAAAACTTTTTTCATAGACATAATTCAAAGTTGACGCATGAATAGAAAAGACTTTTTCATTATAAATTTTCAAATAGAGTAATTCTGACAATTTTTGTAAAGAAATCACAAAGCTGGGAAAGGGATAGGGTGCGACAGAACTTTTCCCTTCCCTTTTCCAGCTCGAAAAATTAGCATTTCGAATACAAAATTTGACGTGTCTGATTTGTCTTTGTATTTGCAAAATTTTTGTATTATTTTGTAATTTTGTATTTTTTATAAATTTCTATTTTTAAATTGAGCAAAATGAAGATTTTGGTTTGTCTATTATTGAAAAAAATAACTAATGCTTCCTCTAGGAGGAAGCAAATACATTTGCTAACGGGAAGCAAAGTGCTCGTGAAATGAGCACCATATAATTATAAATACAAACAAAGTGGAAACACTTGAGATCGAATTCACAGCTAGTTTAATAATTTAGCAACCCCACAAATTATTTTTTTTTGTGAGAAAATAACACCTGAGTTTTGTCAAAATTGAAAAATATATATTTAATGTTCACTCAACGTCAATTTTGTTCAAAGTGCTCGTTTCTGAATAAATTGACATTATTATTGTTTCTGATTTCGTTCTGTCACTCATGGATTGTGTTTTTCATAGAAAACATTGAAATCTATTCTTTGTTTCACGGTTATAAAATAATAATTAAAGGTCACTCAAGGTAATTTTCTGTACAAAATATTGACCTATAAAGTATATTTGTCAAACTACATATAGAACGGATTACTTCGCCCAAATATACAAACCTAAATTGTACTATAGTAAAAACAACTGGAAAAAATGAGATTGAAGGAAAATTTTGTAAAGAAAATTAACCTTGGTCGACCTATAAATATTTATTTTATTTCTCGAAGATTAAAAAAAACTCTTCGAAACGCTTTTATTAAAACAATTTTATTGAAGAAAAATATTGTTTGTAAAAATAAAAATAGTATAATTTTTACATACATTTCTTAAAATAAAAAATTAACCATCGGGAAATGAAAGTGAATCTATTTTTTGACCGGAAAATAACAAAACTTTTTAAATTGATCAGCTGTGAATATAAATAAACTCATGCTTTTAGAAACTGAAATGTAGCTCGAGTATTAAAAATTGAACAGTAATTGATTCTATATAATTTACCTATTTTAACGTTAAAATTTGAACTAATTTAATTCGAAAGCCTTAGTAGCTACACAAATGTAAACACCCAATTGAGTCTTCATAAACAATATTCAATTTGAAAATCACTTTAAATTAATAGATTTATAAATAAACGCCTTTCTTCAATTTCAAAATCTTATTCAAGTATAGTTTTAGTATAAAATATTCCACTTTTAATCCATTCAATTTGGAATTTTTAAATTAAAAAAAAAAAAAATTTTCAATATTAAACAATTCGAAACTGAATTGTCACAAAAAAAAAATTAGGAGCTTCTCAAAAATTTTGAAAAATTTAACAACAATTTTTTTAACAGATTTCTGGGATATTTAAAAAGATTTTTTATTTCGAAAAAGAACATAACTTTAAGAGAATGTTTTAAAATATTTCCAAACATTTCAAAAGATTTACGAAATTGGAAAAAAATATGGAAGCTTTTGAGGCAATTTTCTTTCGCAGGATTTCACAAAAAGTTTAGGAAAAATGGGAATCACTTTAAAAGATACTTAAAAGTCCCGACAAAATTTCAAAAATAATTTGAAAAGGTTTTAAATAAATAAAAAGAAAATTGATACTTTTGATGATTTCGAAATTAGATTCTGACTTTTTATTTTGAAAAATTACATCATTTTAAAAGAAGGTATAAAAATATGGGACGATTAAAAAAATTCCGAAAGGGATGACTGAAAAATCCCGAAAAATGAAATTTCCGACACTATTAAATTGCCGAATTGGTAAATTTTAGAATAATAAAATTCCCGAAATTATAAAATTTTCGAACAGCTTATAATATTACCGAACTGGAAAATTCCCGACAGAAAATATCCAAAGCAAAAAATTCCCGAATTATGAAATTCACAAATTTAAACATGAAAACATTGTTTTTCAATAAATATTATTTATTTATCAAAAATACAATAATCAAATATTTTTATCCAATATATTTTCTTATTATTAAATTTTTTTTAATTATTGTTTGAATTTAAAGGAACAATATAATTGTATAAAAATTGTATTAAAAAATAATTTAAAAAACACGTGCGCTTTGAAAGAAAAAAAATGCTCTCTCCAAATTTTCTTCCAACCTGATAACATTTTTCAAACAAACTTTGCAGGATTCAATTCAGCACCGATTTATATCGAAATTAATTTAGTTTATTTCTTTTTTTAAATTTAAAATTCAATTTTTGAGAACGTTTTTCGTATTTTTCTTAAATACTATGCACATTTTCAAACACAATTTTTCATCCAGAAATACGTACATTTTTTAATTATGTTTATGTAATATTGTTTGAATTTCAAATAACAATAATTGAAAAAAAATATTTCTGGTTAAAAAATTGTGTTTGAAAATGTGCATTGTATTTTTTAAAAGTCACAAAAAACATTCTCAAAAATCGAACTATTAATTAAAAAAAATAAAATAAAAAGAAACTTGGAGATAAATCAGTGCTGAATTAAAGCCTGCAAAGTTGGTTTTGTTCGAAACGCACGTGTTTTTAATTATTTTTTTTATAACATTTTTATACAATGATTGTTATTTTAAATTCAAACAATAATTTTATAAAAAATTAAACATTAAAAAAAATTCTATGATAAAAATATTTGATTACTGTATTTTTAATAAATAAATAATATTGATTAAAAAACCATCTTCTTAATTGCTTAATTTCGGGAATTTTGTAGTTTGCATGTTTTATTATTCGATAATATTCTAACTGAAATTTTATTATTCGGGAATTTTCAAGTTCGGTAATATTGTAAACTGTCCACAATTTTATTGTTTGGGAATTTTCAAATTGCGGATTTTCAGATTTCGGCAATTTTATAATTTCGGGAAGTTTACAGTGTCGGGAATTTTATTATTCGGGATTTTTCAGTCATCCCAAAAATATATCAAAACATTTTGAAAGATTTATAAAATTGTAAAAATGTTTTAGTTGGGAATTTATTTTCATTTTGAATGGTTCTTGTCCGAGCTAGTTACCATCAGTGCGCTTCGAGGAGTATGATGAGAGTTGCTTACTGCGCTCCAAGTGGCTGTTGGCAAACTATATCGATGGGTGCTATCGGGGAGTAGTGGAGGGTAGAGGGGAACTGACAATTTTCGCCGGACGCGCCGTCTATATTTATCGCGGGTAACTAAGCCCGCACCGCATCTACGTTTATAATATCTTTGTCTTCATATTGCCGGTCTGGTGCTCCTACCCACTACTATCGGATTAAAAAAACCTGGCCCCTGAAGAAATCATTGCATAACTTAATCAACAAAAAACCGCTCACAAAAAGGAGAAACATCTTGTTAATCGTCATTTTACTAAGCATAAGCACAATATCACTCGACCGCGACGCGTCCTTAAGTTTCGATATACATTCGGAATGAAGGTGAAAAAATGTGATTAAAAACACCTTTCTCAACTTGGTCACATTTCTTGCGTTGTATTTCGTAAAAAAGGCAGGAATTCTATTGCAAAAAATCGAGTTAGGTTAAACATTTTCAAAAAAAAAAAAAAAAAAATTGAAATTTAGGGCTCTATCGCACTTCAATTTAAATAATTAAATCCTTAAACTTTAGCAATTGGACAATTTGCTAACGTAGGTAAAAACGAAAAAGCAGTACAATTTTTAAATGGAAGCTGGCAAACGTAAACAACTTAGTTTTGAGCTAACAAACCTAACTATACCATTAAGCCATTTCCCTTTCGGCGAGCCTCTAGGGGTAAGCGTGACACTACCCGATTCGGGTAGTGTTTCTAGGTGCATAGTTTCTTGTAGTAAATAACTACAAGTGTGGGCTCACCACACCCACGACCGCCAACAGCAACGTAGTAGTATCAGACGGTCACCCATCCAAGTACTAACCGCGCCCAACACTGCTTAACTTCAGTGATCTAACGGGAACTGGTGTTTCCAGCGTGGTATGGCCGTTTAACTAATTCTACGTAATAAGTATTTAAGGAATTTGATAATTTAAAAATTGACCAATTATAAATACAAAGCTTTCGAAATGAAATAATAATTTAAAGCCTTTGTAATTATAAAATTTCTTATGCACGGATTCAATTATTAATGTTCAACATTTCCAAAATGATTTTAAAATTGAACAATTCTAATAGATACAAATGAAATTTCTGCGCATTAAAAATATAACAATTTTATAATTAGGCACTTAAAACTGTCTTATCCGTGTTTATTATTTTTGTTTATAAAGTAATTACACCTTTTGGTCTGTTCTCTTCGCAATTAAATAGAGCTGAATAATAGCTTCAAAGAACTTTCTTGTCTTTTTTAAAATTAAAAACTAAAACAGTTATGCAACTCTTTGTGTGTCAATATTTTCGTTTTAGGGGGCGCACCGCACCATTGACAAGGGGTTTTCTCGAGGGCGATTTTTTTCAGGATGTTCCTTTTGTGGTTTGATCGAGTTAAGTAATAGCTCGAAAGTCCTTTCTTTTTTTTAGATAATAGTATATTGTGTAAGACAGTAAATTTATGTAAGAGAGGTATTATTTACAAGTTTATCACGTCTGACATTTGAGGTTAGGTTGACATGTTCCATAATCGTACAGGGGCGACAGCGAATACGCATACACGGAGAACTATTATCATAATCTGAGGATCGTTATTTTATTCCACACCACGGCCGTGCACATGCGCATTCGCTGACCAGTCCTCCTGTTATATCAACGGCTACTTTCAGAACTCAAAAGAGGCTGATAAAACGCGTAAATCATGCCTGCGTTACATAAAAAATAAAAAAGTTATGCAGCTTTTTCAGTGGACTTCAGTCTCTTTTTCTTTAAATTAAAATATAAAAAAAGTTATGCCACACTTTCTGAGTCAAAATCGAAAGTTTTTGGTGTCGCCTGTAAAATTGGAGTTTTGGTAGTAACGCCTTTATGCCCCGGGAGCCTTCAATTAAAAATTGTTCAAAGCAAAAATTTCGATTCAATCGTTTCAAAGCTACAAAGTTTTTAGTAAGAAGAGTTTGAATCTCTAAGATGTAAGATACCTAATACAATTTTATCCATAACATCTCAATGTTTTCAAGATTCTGTAGTAACACGGATTTCATCTCTATAGGACTATACTGGAAATCACTTTCTGATATCAGACAAAAACACTCAATTTCGTCACCAATCTTTAAATATATTTTGGAGGTTAAAGAAGTATTCCTTATATTTTTCTGATAATGTCAAAAGACATTTCAGAATAACCATTGCCACAAGGAATGCATAAATAAATAAGATTGAAATTTGATATTTTTAAAACATTCACGTAATTATATGAAATTTGAAAGCATTTTTATTTAAAAATTACTTATAATAATCCCTAGCCCACTGTACGGAGTCTAGTCCAGAATAGGAATCGTTCCTATACTCGCAACAGTAAAGAATGATCGGCCAAAAAGAATTCACAAGGACACAGAGCGGCGGCTGTTGACAGGTCGATATAGTCACTTTTCATTTTATAAACTTACATTTATTTATATATCATACATACATATATTCAATAAGTTTCAAACATTAAATTATGAACATTTATTTGCTAAAACAGAAAAAGTCGAGTTAGATGAAAAACGTAGTTGCCGAGGATTGAACCCGGGATTCCAACGCAGCAGTCAGCTCTCTCTGCAATCTGGTATTCTGAATTCTAAAGTAAGAGGTAGTAAACGTCCTTATGGTATCATGCAAGCAAGCTTCGGTACCAATAGAACCCAATAGAACACTATAAACTATACTTCGATTAAGACTTCGTCCTTCCGAAAACTGAGACACGATATAGAGATTTCCATTATTGATTCTAGAAAGTATAGTAATTTATTCTTTCTATTCTTTTTTTAAGAAAACGCACTTTTTAGGAGAGACTAGTTTTTCATTTGTGCAAAGGTTGAAGCACTTAAATTGTAGGTGGTAACGTACGAAGTGTATACAATAACTTTAAAGTATTAAAAGATAAGTTTCTATTCAGGAGAGATACAAATTTTTAATGATTAGTGTGTAGTTTCACAATCCTTCCCGTGTCTTGTGCATCTATTCCTGAAATTCGGTAATCATTAAACAATTTGTGTACTCAATATGGAACTCTTCAATCTCATTTTTCTCCGTGCACATAATAATAATAATATATTATTGACTTTTTAAATGTATAAAGGTTATATTTCCAACCAAAATGAAAATGAATCTCCGTCATATTATAAATTTATATTTTAACCCTGCCGAAAGGTAATCTCAGGAACATCTCAGGCGAAAATTTCAAGCCGGGTCATACAAATTTCAGTGAATTATCAGTTTCTACTTGAATTAATTCGATTCTAGAGATTGCCGGCAAGATTTGGGTCCTTTTTTATGTTTTAATTTATGGTGGTCCAACCTTGAGGATACCGAAACACGAAAGGCAGTTAAGAAAGGTTTGGCTGTCATAAAGTCTTCATAGAACTAATCCCTTTTTACACAACAAATTTTTGTTCATTTATTCATATAAGCACCACAGAGCAAAAGGAAGACACCGCAGAGTCGAGAGGAAAACCGAGACAATTATCGTTGCGCTGTCTTCCTCTTCAGGCATTCTGTGTAAGAGTTTCTCTTTCTAACGGTACTTGTCTCGTTTTTCCTCACGGCTCTGTGGAGTCTTTCTTTTGCTCTGACGTGCTCATATGTATTTATATGCATCTTGTATAGTTTACGAGATACTTACAAAAGATTATGTATTTTGAACTTCTCAACGCAAATTTTATATATTTGTAATCGTACAGATTCGCAGATTCTGATTTTGTAACTTCCAAATCCCTTATTTCAAAATTGAAAACAATCGTTATTTTTGTATTTCAAGCTCTTACATGCGGCCTCCGTTATTACCCCCGCAGCTGAGTCACCAAAATATGCTACAGGAACTCTGTGATTAGCTAGAATAGATAGGACTAAAATACAGCCATAAACAGGCTCAAGGTGACCGACCATATTAAACAGGGACCCTTTGTCCGTAAGCACGTCCGAATCATGGAATTAAAAAAAAAAATTTTGCAATTAGCGATTTTGAATAAGATATATGGAATCTACAGCTTTTTACGCTTCCAGGAATATGTGATTTGTCTAAAATAGCAGTATGGCCCCTGAACGAGAAGGTTACATGGCACGACTGCAGGCTCTGTGGTTCGAGAAACACCTAGAGCTCTCGCACTTTTCGCGTCAACGTCTGCGAAACCATGCCGAAAAACTCCGGAAAAGCTGTTATGTAAGCGGAGCGCCTACTCTGCCGCAGCCAGAACAAGCCGGCAACAGAGAAAGAGAGGCGAAACTGAGACCAACCGCGGGCAGGCAGCCAAAAGAGGAAGAGCGATGCTTCAGGACACGGAAAAACATCAACATTTAGGTTTCTTTAAAGCCCAAAGATCTGGCTGAACTGGATGAAGAGCTTCGTGGAGATTTTTCCGAAGTATCCGACTTCTGTACTATCAATTGTGATGTGTATAATGCAGCGAGAGCTTTGGCGGATGCAACCCGTAAAACAAACCCAACGGCTGATCATAAGACCAAAAGACGAATGCATCAACTCACTAAAAAGATAGTCTGGGCAAGTGGGTTCTATATAACATCTGGCAGGAACTTCACAGCCAAGGTTCGACAGTTCGCGCGCGAACTGCGGATCCGTTATCACACGCTTAACAAGTCAAAGCTGCTGACCAGCAGGCAGCACATTGTTGACAGAAAACGGGTACTACCTGACGCTAGGAGAAGTCTAGAGCGGAGGGAGAGGTGGGTCAGAGAAAACCAACAGTTTTTCTCTGACTCATCTCGACTCTTCCAAGATCCTCCAGTTACTGTCGACCATCCGCCCAAACCAGAGGTCGAAGCATTTTGGAAAGAAGTCTGCGAAGTCCAGCATCCACTTAAAGAAAACTCAAAGAACATAAATAGCGTCAAGGAACTGTGCAATGCCCTCATAACACCTGAGGAGCAATGCCCACCTATCACTACCGAGGAGGTGAAAAAAGTATTAAGAGGCATGAAGAACTATTCCTCTCCGGGACCAGATGGTATCAAGACCTTCTGATCGAAGAAGTTTCCTTCAACCCACCAGAATCTGGCCCGCATTTTCACCTCATATCTAAAGACGAAGGAGCCTATTCCGGAGTGGTTGGTGGAATGGCGCACAGTGCTCCGTCCAAAGATGGGCAACTTAGCTGACCCGAAGAATTACAGGCCAATCACTTGTCTGAACACACTGTATAAGATCTTCACAGCTATCCTAAATGATAGGATTGTCCGGACAATCGGACCTGTGTAGCGAGAAATGTACGAACGCGGCTCAAAACCGAATGGCCTATGACAAAGCCACCGAACGCGTCCTCGGGTTGCGGATAGAGGGTCCCTGTACCAAGGGTTTCTGCTGAATATGGTTACAATAATTAATAAGCAGTCGCGGACAATTGTCCAGGGATGGTCCCGAAGGAATAACTCCTAAGCGAAGGCGTAACAACCGTGCCGAAAGCTGAATGGCACCTGGGTTAGGTGTCTCAAACGGTGACTCTGGGATACCGGGCGACCTCTCAGAGTATCAGCCTTATCCTTGCACGCGGGGCTCTACAAGGATGGACTAACCCTTTCCCTAGCTGCTCGTGGGAACAACAATGAAACCACCAAACCACCAAAATGTTGTAGATGCGGTTCAAGACAATCGAACGCGCAGAGCACCAGACAATGGGTCGGCAAACAATGCCGATCAGCCTAGAGTTCGGGGTGCTGAAAATAATTTAGATGGAAACACAACGACGAACCGGCGAAACGCCCACATTCAGTGGACGGTTCAACTCAAGGATGACTTGCTAGACTGCTACGATGCCAGCATTATCCCTGTTCACCGAGGCTTTATGGCGCGTACGCAAACTCTGTGCTGCCAGAAACACCCAGAGCTTCAGCACGTTTCGCATCAGTCTTTGCGAAATCAAGCCGACAACCTCCGGAAAAATGGATATGTACGCGGAGCGCTTCCGCAACCGCTGCTATATTCTGCAGACGATGATGAGGAACCGACATTGAGACCAACCGCAGAAAGCAGGCACCTTCTGAGAGATGATCGCAATTTCATTACAAGAAGGAACATTAACATGCAAGTTCCTCCTAAGCCCCAAGATCTGGCTAAAATGGATGCCATCCTTCGTGGAGATATCTCGCAAGAGTCCGACCTCTGGAGCATCAATTTCTCAGTTTATGGTGCTGCAAAAGCATTGGCTGATTCAAATCGAAGGCTGAAACCGAAGATGGATCAAAAGACCAAAAGACGCTTGCATCAACTGAACAAGAAGATTGGATGGGCAAGACAGAATGTGTCCCGTTTTCAATGTGTGATTGACTACATAACATCTGGTAGACCGTTTACGGAAAGGGTTCGAAAGTTCGCCCAAGAACTAAGGATCTTGAATCACACACTAAAGAAGTCAAAGCTGCTGACAATCAAGCAGCATATTGTTGACAAAATACGGCTGTTATCTGACGCAAGGAGGAGAATACAGAAGAGGGAGAGATGGATCAGAGAGAATCAGCAGTTTCTCGCTGACCCATCGCGCCTCTTCAGCGATCTACCTGTTTCTGTAAAAAATCCACCCAAGCCCAAGGAGGTAGAGACTTTTTGGAGAGAGGTGTACAAGATCCCGAAAACACTAGAGTTGAAAGAAGATACTGACAATATCATCCGCTTCAAGGAGTTTTGCGACAACCTCATAAAATCTGAGGAATGTCCATCAATCACTGCCGAAGAGGTGAAAAAAGCACTTAGAGGCACGAAGAACTTTTCCGCTGCTGGACCAGATTGTATCAAGAACTTTTGGTGCAAGAAGTTTACTTTTACACACCAACATTTGGCCCGCATATTCACCTTATATTTAAAGTCGGAGACGCCCATTCCGCAGTGGCTGGTGTTAGGACGCACTATACTCCTGCCAAAAAAAGGCAACTTGTCCAACCCAGAGAATTACAGACCAATAACTTGTTTGAACACGCTGTATAAGATCTTTACAGCTGTCCTCAACAACAGGATTGTTCGACGAATTGAGCCTGTATGACGAGAGATGTACGAACAACGTGGCTCGAAAAAAGGTGTAGCAGGCTGTCGAGAGAATCTGCTAATTGACAGGTGTGTCTGTAAAGACTCTGCAGCCCATCAGCGCGTCCTGTCAATGGTCTGGATTGACTACCGGAAAGCTTTCGATTCAACCTCTCATAGACTTATCATCGGTCTGTTGGAAAGCTTGAAGGTACATCCACACATAGTGAGATGCATAGAGAGATTGATGGCTCTTTGGAAAACTAGATTTACTATCTCATCTAGAAATTATCGTGTGACAACGAACAACGTCACCTTCCAGAGGGGCGTCTTTCAAGGTGATACCATGAGCCCTTTGCTTTTTTGCATCACACTTCTGCCTCTATCTCTCGCACTACGAAATTCTCCTGGATACCTCTGTGGCGACACTAATCAGCGCGAGCATAAGGTCACTCATGTATTTTATATGGATGACCTGAAGATCTATGCGTCTGGTAAAAGCAAACTTCAAACTGCTATAAATATTGTCAAGAACTACACAGGAGAGATTGGGATGGACTTTGGCTTGGACAAGTGTGCCAAAATTTATCTGAAGAAAGGAAAGATTACTGACGTTCCCAAGGACCCTGAGCTTGTGGATATAAGTGTTATCAGACATCTTAATACTGGAGAGACCTATAAATACCTGGGCGTGCTTCAAAACCGCATTCAGGACGTAACATCAGTGAAGGAATCTCTCCGAAGCAGATACAAGCATCTTCTTCGACAGATTTGGTCTTCCAATCTGTCGGCGTTGAACAAGGTATCTGCGACTAACATGCTTGCCGTCCCGGTTCTACTCTACTCGTTTGGGGTAGTTCAATGGACGAAGAACGAGCTTAAGGCCCTTGATGTCATTACACGTAAGATCATGCATATGCATAAAAGCTTGCATATCAATTCGTCAGTTCCGCGATTATACATTTCACGCCGTCAAGGCGGACGCGGACTTCTGAATCTCCAGTGTCTTCGTAACCGGATTCTTCTAAGTACAGCTTACATCGTTGCGAATGGCAGAGATCCTCTCCTAAAGATGGTCAGGAACCACGAGATGATTGGCGAAGGTGCGTTCCTTTACAAAGCCGCGGAGCAAGCGGCCGAGACCCTTGGCCTGAATTTTAACATCAGAAGTGAGGTGAGTGCATTACTTCATCTAGATGCTTCACTTCTAAAAACCAAAGTGAAGAAAGCAGACCTTGTCGAAGGAGCAAATTTTTTTGTTTTCCTCAAATCATCAGGGCTTAATTCAGGTACAGAGGGTATTATTTTCGCATGCCAGGACGGTGTCATTTCCACCTTAGCATACCGTGAGCGCATTTTATGTCAAGAAGTTCCCAATGATAGGTGCAGAGCGTGTCATGCACACGCTGAGTATCTAGAACACATACTATCAGGGTGTCCGACCCACGCGGGAACGACGTATATCTACAGACATAATGCGGCCCTAAGAGTGCTTTATTACCATCTTTGTCGCTCTTACGGCGTTGGCCGCGACCCTGCCCTGCCGAACGCTCCAAGGGAGATAGAGTCGATTGTCCGAAACGAGAAGTGCCAAATTTTCTGGAACTACGATTTTCGGGCAGCAGCCTCCGTTGCGCACTCGAGGCCTGACATTGTTCTCCAAGACTTCGAGAAACGAACTATATTCGTGATCGAATTCTCGGCTCCGTCCGAATACAAGATCACTGCAAAGGAGAAAGAAAAAGAGGAGAGGTATCAAGACCTTAAAAGAGAGCTACAACGACTGTACCCAAAATATTCGGTACAAGTAATTTTTCTTGTGATAGGTGCTCTCGGAGGTGCGAAACTATCACACCCACGTGCCAAAAATATGCCAAGGCACTTGCGAGATGGATGCAGAAAGCTGTTATCCTTGGGTCGCTTCGTGTCCTCAAGACATACGAGGGTTTCGCCGGCCTGTCGTTGTGATTTCTGATATTTAATGTATACATACATACATTGAGTAGCAGTTCGAACTCGAAAGTTCATTGCCTCACTACCCGCTTCGGGTAGTGTTTCTATTTGGATATTTACTACCAATGTGGGCCCACCACACCCACGACGGGCCAACAGCACGCAGTATTCCTGAACGGTCACCCATCCAAGTACTAACCGCGCCCAACAATGCTTAACTTCAGTGATCTTACGAGAACTGGTGTTTTCAGCGTGGTATCGCCTTTAAGATGGTATAGTTAAAAAAAATCCATCATTAATAATTTATTCAGTAAAAGCGTGTAAACATTGTCGTTCTATCGGCCCGTCGCTACTTCTCCTGCTTCTTCTCTAAAATTTACGTTTGGACGCTTAGGGGTCTTTCTTCAGATCGCGTCACACACACACCCACATAT
>CAKNYM010052279.1:26351-138159 GCA_932195095.1 Andricus curvator
ATATCAATAAAATCGATGTGAACGTGAGAAGTGAGCTAACGTTAGATCTTTTACTGCACTCTTATTGGTTGACTCTAAGAATTGAATATAGCAATGTAAAAGTCCGCGAAATTTAAAAATATAAAATGAGAAAAAACCTACCATTAGAGAAAATAAAATGAATAAAACAATTTCTATCTTGACATAATAGAATTTTATACGAAAATTAATTTACGTTAGTGAGATTAATTTTATTTAATTACACGAAAAAGAAAATACAATATTTTAATTATGATTCACAAGAAGAGAGAAAGAGAAAGGAAATGCGCGCGTGTGTGTGCAATGTCCGCAGTGATGCCAATGTTGGGGGCCGCGCGCTGGTTGGCTGCAGTTGGCTCGCAATTTAAAATAGGTATTGGAAACAATTCTTGTAACTAAAATAAATAATTATCATAAAATGCACAAGAATGTATATGAATTGTATTTGTCAAAAAAATTTTGTGAAATATTAGAATTTTCTCCAAACGTTTTGCGATGTGAAATTTTGACAGGCAGTAGAGCGGGCGAAATCGCTTATCTCAATCAGATAACACTGCACTGTAAAAATAATTATCCATTTTCATTCAAAAGGAGACAATTTCCAGTCAAAGTAGCATTTGCAATGACAATCAACAAATCACAAGGTAAAACTTTCGATCGAATTGGAATTGATCTGAAAAAAGATGTTTTCAGTTACGGACAGATGTACGTAGCTTTTTCAAGAGTTAGATCTTGGGATCCATTGGGAGTTTATTTAAGTAGCGACGCCATACAAAATGATAAGAAAATCAAAAATTACGTTTTTCAAGAGATTTTTGTCTAATTAGAAAACTCCGTGTCTCAATATATTCGAAAAGTTTGATATAATATAATTTATGAATATAATGAAATGTCTACCATAGACTTTTTTTTAAAAGAGGTCAATCAACATATTTTAATGAAAATAAGTTAAACGTAGAATTTCATTGTCTCAAACCATTCAGTATGGAATCCAAAAAAAGGGCTACAGGTGCTGGACATCTTACGAGAACTGAAACCCTTCAATATTTATGAAAAATGGTGAAAAAAGTGGGAAAAAATCAGTTTTTTGAAAATTGCCTTGTTCCAGTTCATCATATGTCCCAAACACCTTAACAAGAATTAAAGTTCTTGTGATTTTTTTTGCAAAATGAAAAAAAATCGAATGCTCTATCTGTAAAAGTTTGGGAGTTCTGGTCCTAAGAAGTCGATTTTAAGCGAATAATTTGAATGAAAAAAAATATATATATAGTTTTGGGGAAATAACTTATTCCCTATGCATCTGGTAAAAATTGCCGAATAATTAATTAAAGAAGACATAATTTTGAGTAGATCTAAAAAAAAACATTGCTCTAGCTCTAATAGAACCAAAATTATGGCGCTTTAAATATGACCCTTTTTTTATGAAATTTTGTTTAACATCAATTTTATAAATAAAATTTCTCGTTTTTCAAAAGAACTCGTTTCCTCAGCGTTTTAGGTGAAAGTTGCCAGTAAGTTATTTAAAAAAGACTTAATTTTGACTAGATCTAAAAAAAACAATGCTCTACCTGTAATAGAGCCAAAATTATGGCCTACTGAATATGGCCCTTTTTTATAAAATTTTGTTCAATATCAATTTTTAAAATAAAATTTATCGTTTTCCAAAAGAACTCATTTCCGGAGCAATTCAGGAGAAAGTTGCCACCAGATAGGTTAAGGAGGATCTGATTTTTAGCAAATCTAAAAAAAAATAATGCTCTAGCTCTAATCGCATCGAAATTATGGCCTTCTGAATATGATCCTTTTGTAATGAAATTATGTTAATCATCATTTTTGTAACAAATTAAATACAAAATCAAAGTCTTATCAATTTTTTAAATAAAATATCTCGTTTTTAAAAATAAATAAGTTCCTGAGCATTGGACATGATGGAGTCTGTTCACTCAGATTTTAAAGACGTCTGGACAAAATATAAAGTCTCTAAGAATCATCCAGACTACGCAATCAGGCTACAACGTGCATTATGTGAATATAATAGCCTCCACTCATTTTAAGCTCACAATCATGTTTTCATAATATCGTTAATAAAAGTTTTCAGTTCATAATTAAATTAATTAAGTCTTCATTTAATTCAAGCACAAGATACACAATATGATAGAAACATTTTTCCCTGTCTCATCCTCCAGAAACGAAAAATTTTCAAACAAATTTTCAAAAAAATTCCATGAAAAGCGTAATTTTCAGGAGGCCATAATTTCGATGAGTTCTTTTGGAAAACCATAAATTTTATTTAAAAAATTGGTTCTATTACAGCTAGAGCATTATTTTTTTTAGATCTACTCAAAATTAAGTCTTTTTTAAATAACTTACTGAATACATTAACCTAAAACGCTGAGGAAATGAGTTCTTTTGAAAAACGAGAAATTTTATTTATAAAATTGATGTTAAACAAAATTCCATAAAAAGGGTCATATTCAAAAGGCCATAATTTGGGTTCTATTAGAGCTAGAGCAATGTTTTTTTTAGATCTACTCAAAATTAAGTCTTCTTTAATTAAATATTCGGCAATTTTTACCAGATATGCACAGGGAATAAGTTATTTCCCCAAAACTATATATATATATATATATTTTTTTTTTCATTCAAATTATTCGTCTAAAATCGACTTCTTAGGATCATAACTACCAAACTTTTAGAGATAGAACATTCGATTTTTTTTCATTTTGCAGATAATTTCAAGCACTTTAATTCTTGTCAAGGTGTTTGGGACATAGGATGAACTAGAATAAGGCAATTTAAAAAAAACTGATTTTTCCCCACTTTTTCACCATTTTTCAAAAGTATTGAAGAGTTTCAGTTCTCTTAAGATGTTCAGCACCTGTACCCCCTTTTTTTAGCCCCTCTTTTTTGGATGCCAAACTGAATACTTTGAGCCAATGAAATTCACGTTTAACTTATTTTCATTAAAATATGTTGATTAACCTATTCAAAAAAATCAAAAAAAGATTTTTCTCAACAGCTTTATTTCAATTATATATGCTTCTAATTAGATTCATTTTGTATTTGTATATTTTCAACAGGTGGCATATTGCTTCTAATTTATCTAGATTTTATGAATAATTCAAATCAAAAATTAATTGAAAAATATTTTAATAAATCTTAATTCACATTTGAATGGATTTAAATTTGAGTGTTCTTAAGTACCATAATAATAGAATTTCCGCGCGCATAGCGCGCTGTATGTTCTAGATTTTTAAATTTGTAAGATTTTCCTGGTTACGAACAAAGGAGCCCTCGCCCGGCAAGTATTCGTACGAAATATGGTTTGTAGGCATCATGAAACCATACCTGGTTCTTTAAAAACTACTTCCTGAGTAGCTGTAGATTGAAATGTCAGAAAAGTGACTGAACCTGAGATTCTTTAGAGATTTTCTAGTCCTTTTGTACCGCTAGGAAATGTAAAAAAATAATAATAAAGTACAAGTTTCTAAAATTCAAAAATTTGTATAAATTTTTATTCATATTTTTTTTACTTTATCTTAAAAATCTACAAGGTATTACAGAAAACTACAGAATGTTACATTTGGTTTAATTTGGGGTTTTGACGTCATAAACGCAAAAAATTTATCCGTAAAAAAGTCACGAACTAGTAGCTAGGTATCGGATATGAGAAAAATTCATCGGATATTTATGTATTTTCGTAAATAATCTGCGAACTTTGAGAAAGATTGACGAACTCGATGTGAAAATTCTAAAACGGTTCATCACTTTCTTTTTACGTGAATAATTACAAAAATATTACGAGTGATTGGGAACAGATTCTCAGAGCACTCACGGGCTTGCCCGACAAATCTGGGAACTAGAAAGTAGGTTCGCCTGTACGTGGCCCGCACACATGCTCACCCAAACGCGCGGTGCTTGTGTGCGCTCGTATGTGTGCTTCGAGCGAGTCAGTCTCAAATTTTCAGGAACTGTTCGTAGGAAATTCGAACTGTTCGTAAGAAACTTCGAAATTTATCCATATATTTCTCATAGAAATAAGGATGTAATGTTTCATTTTTTTATCTCGTATCCGAGACCTAGCTACAAGTTCATGACTTTTCACGGATAAATTTTTTCCGTGTAGAAACACTTTTAAACAAATGTAAACGTTCGATTGAAACTTTATAAACTATTCTTAATTTAAAAATAATTTGAAAGATTGAACGCTCTTCTTCAATTGAAATATTGAAATATTGTTTCAATCTGAAATATTCCACTTTTAACCCATTTAATTTGAAACTTTTTAATTAAGTAAGACATTTTTTTTAATTTTTAGCAATATTTTACTTTTCATTTAAAATGAGCAATTATAAATCAAATATTAAAAACTAAACAATTTCAAACTGAATTATTTGAAATAGAAAGCCTTAAAACGTTAATATTTCAGGATGTTAAATTAAAACTTTGTGCGTTACAATTTTAATTGTTCTATTTAACAAATGTTTAATACGTAAGTGAAATCATTGAATTTTGATGCAAAAATGACAATCGAACAATTATCAATTTGGAAAAAATTTGAGTTTGTTTAAGAGATATGTACCAGTTTTAAGCTCGGTTTTGAGAAAATCCAAACTTAATTTAAAACTGAAAAAGATTTCGAAAAATAAAAAAAAACTCAATTTAGATTTTTGAAGATTTCGAAATAAAAATCTGAAGCTTTTTATTGATCTTTCAAGGTTTTTAGAAAATAAAAAAAAATTCTCAATTTTGCAGGGAAAATTTTAAATGATTTTTTATTTTGAAAAATTAATTTTAGGAGAATATTTAAAAAGATTAAAATTTTGTTTTAATAATAAATAACAATTAAACAATTACTAATTTGGAAAATAATCAATTAAGTTTTAAATATATTTAGGAGTTTTGAAAAGATTCCAAAATAATTTGAAACGTGAAAAGATTTTTAAATATTTAAAACACAATGTAGATTTTTGAAGATGCCGAACACAAAATTTATAAGCTCTTTGAGCATTTTGAAAGGTTTTAAATGAATAAAAACTGTGTATCAAAATTCCTAGAAAAACTAACAATATTTTCCTTTGAAAAATTAATTTAAAAAGAATATTTAATAAGATTTCCAAAATTTTCAGAAAAGAATATGGATGATTTCAAGGTAATTTTTTTACTTTTGCAAGATTTTCCAAAATGTTTTGGGAAAGTTCGAGTTTCAAGAAAATAAAATTATTATTAGATTCCTGGAAAATTTTTAAATTATTTTTTTTTTAATTTTTCAAGAAAATATTTAAAAAGATTTCAAAACAAATTTTAATGTATAAATTAATGTTTCTAGCTTAAAATTGCTTAAAATGACATAATTTGGAAAATTTATACTTTCTTTTATTCATTCTTCAATTCATAGCATTGAAAATGATAGCGTGGATTTCTATTTTTTTTTAATATTTTAACTGTACAATGCATAAAAGTTAATAATTGAAATTTTGCAGTTTACAGGCTTTTAATTTTAACATTTTCAATTAAAAAGTTTTTAAAGCTTTCATTTTGTACGCGAAAATTACTGAGCGTTTGAATTAGCATTTTTTTAAGCTTTAATTTGAAAAGTTTAACTCAAAAGTATTCCAGTTTGAGTGTTTTAATTTGCGGTTCAGTTTTTATAACTTCAAATGAAAAAAATTTATTTTCAAAAGTTCGAATATTTTAATTTCAATGACCGTGATCAATTCTTTCTCAATTGTTCAATTTTTATTTTCAGTCAAGAAGTGGTTCTTTTTCGACCTAGGATAAGAAATATTAAAAATATTGCAATGACATATATGGTGTCCAATTGAATCCTATATATTTGAAGAAAAAAAAACTTCGAACGTAAGGTTTTTTTTTAAATAACGATTATTCATTCTTGTCTTTGAATATTCTAACATTCCTTTTAAAGTTTTAACATGAAGCTTTTTTGTAATAGCGATCATGTACACATCCTAATTTAAAATTATCTCATTGCAATATTCTAAATATTTTTCATCCTAAGCCGCAAAAAAAAAAAACTTTTTGGCTGCAAAAGCTGTAAATTCCTGTAGATTCTTGTAGAAAATTAAAACTACAATAAAATACAACAATGTACAAGAAAATACAAAAAAAAAACGAAATTCGTCTCAATAATAGAAAAAAGTTGTACTATCCTGTAATTTTGGTTGTAATTTATTGTATTTATTTGTAGATTCCTGTGAAAATAGTTTTAGTTTTCTGTACTTTTTGCTAAAAAATTTTCCACCAGGGATTATATTATAATATTATATTACGTAACGTATACACAATTGTGAAGAAGATGTCTATATTAATAGAAATATTACTTTTTAAAATAAAAATTACCAAGTGCGTTCACCATCAGGAGTTGTCATGTTGACATATTTCGACCCAGCATAACATCTCTCGAGGTTTCACGGAAAAAATAAGTTTTATAAAGATTATGGAACTAATTCAAGAGCAGAGGATACAAGCGATAACTGAACAGCGTTTTATGTAATTTCCAAAACATTCCAGATGAACTGTAAAATTATTCAGGTGTAATTATAAAAAAGTTCTGTAGTTTTTAAAGTGAGCTTGAAATAGAGAAGTTCGGTAATTATTGCGGAATAAATTGATAAAAATTCTTTAAAAGATTCGTGGAAATTAATTTAGAGATACTGAGTGTTTTTGTAAATCACTGCATTATATTAACTGGAGAACGGAGTTCTGTAAAATTCGAAACGATTCGGAAAAAAATGCATGCGTAAGTGTGTATGTTTTGTTTGCTATATGTGAAGGACGATAGTTATAGGGGTGGTTGTGTTGTTGAAATAGAGGTTAGTAAATCGTTTTGAGCACACAGTTATTTTTTCATTTTATAACAGATTTGAAAAATTATTGTCTTTCTGGAAACAAATTTAGAGATCGTCAATTGTAAATTTTAGTTTTGGTTGATAATTTTTTTATTTTAAGCTCATTTTCTGAGTATTAATTTGTAAAAGCTGATTCGTTCCTTTCGAGAAAATAGTATTTCAAATATTTGCTAAACGCTATATACAGTTTGACGAAAAACTCTTCCCATCAGCCGGTAGCTCCAGCAGTAGCGCTTCGGCTTCATAGTTTTGGATGGTTTTTCTTTTTATTTATCAAAATATTTATAAATATGATTTTCTTTCATAATCTTCAAAAATTCTGCAAATAATAATTTCTTTTTAATGCCGCACGGAGAAAAATGGAAGTGAAAAATTCGGTCTTTAGTGCTAGTCAGCTTGTCGACGGTCTGACTCCTCTAGCGTACTGTACGGAGTCCAGTCCAGAATAGAAATCGTTCCTATATGCGCAACAGTAAAGAATGCTCGGTCAAAAAGAATTTACAAGGACACAGAGCGGCGGCTGTTGACGAGTCGATATAGTCACTTTTCATTTTATAAACTTAAATTTATTTATATATTATATATACACATATTCAATAAGTTTTAAAGATTAAGTTATGATCATTTTTTTGCTGAAACAGAAAAAGTCGAGTTAGATGAAAAACGTAGTTGCCGAGAACTGAACCCGGGTTTCCAACGCAGCAATCAGCTTCTCTCTGCAATCTGGTATTCTGGATGCCAAAGTAAGAGTCACTAAACGTCCTTATGGTATCATACGAGCAAGCATGGGTTCCGTGCTGCCCGAACGTTATTGAGTGCGGGGCATCGAGGAATGGTTACTGGACTGCTGCGAACTCAGTCGAGTTCCCAACAGAACACCATAAACTGTAGCTCGATTAAGACTTCGTCCCTTCGACAACTGAGACACGATATATAGATTTCCATTATTGATGCTAGAAAGTATAGTAATTTAGGCTTTCTATTCTTTTCTCAGAAAACGCACTTTCTAGGAGACTATATTTTTTCATTTATGCAACGGTTGACGCACTTAACTTGTAGGTGATAACTTACGAAGTGTATACAATAACTTTAAAGTATTAAAATATAAGGTTTTGTACAGGAGAGATACACATTTTTAATTATTAGTGTGTAGTTTCACATTCCTTCCCGTGTCTTCTGCATCTATTCCTGACATTTGGTAATCATTAAACAAGTCGTGTACTGAATATCGAACTCTCCAATCTTATTTTTCTTCGTGCGGTTTTCATGGAAAAACTTACTTTTTTTAAGTTTACCATGTTTTTCACAACAAATTTATTTTCTATCATTGTTATTAATATTTTTTCATAATGTTTATAAATTATATATGATACTTTTTACAAATGTTTTTTCATGCAAATAAATAAAAATAAAACACAGTATTAAAAGTAGTGTGGTAATTAAAAATCTGAATTATAAAGAATATGATTCACAATCGTCCACGAGTAAATAAAAGTTTATTATATTTAAACGTATAAGCACACAAAGATAAAATAATTAAAGTAAATATTGTCGCGTACAATCTACTAGCGAAATATTAAAATATGTATATCGTCTGGAAGAGACTCAAAAGCTTACAATGGCGAGACAACCGATCTGCCGTTGTTGGCAACCCAGACAATACTGCCCTGCGACCCTTTGAAGAGGGCTCGTCTCAGGCCCAGAGAGGAGCGACCACGTCCCTCCCCTTGCCTCGCAGCTTTTCCAAAACTTGTGGTCCCTCGAAAGCGTCAATCCCACGCTTTCACTTTTACGAGCAGTTTTAAGGAGATTTGCTGTTGGGGTCCGAGTCCTGGGAAAAATCTGGAAAGCATCTGACCAGTGGCTCTCAAAAATTGCGTCTCCACAGTAGCATTCAATTTTGTACAATTTATTCATATTCTACTTTAACAATTGCATACAGTTCCCAATCAGTCAGAATTATTAACCAGAAGTATCGCACGAGCCAGAGCATTAAAAAATTATTATTTGCAGAATTTGTGAAGATTATTAAAGGAAATTATATTTATAAACATTTAAATAAATACAAAATTTAAAAAAAGTGGAGGCGTCAAGAATCGAACACGCAACCTTCCAGCTACGAGGACGAAGCGCTACTGCCTGTGCTACCGGCAGATGGGAATTGTTTTTCGTCGAACTGCATACGGCCTGTGTAGAATATTGAAAAGTCATTATTCTCTAAAACCGCGAAAAAGCGCATATTATTGCTCCTCTGAATAGTCAACAATTTATACTCACGAATCGGATGAGATTAATCAGAGATGAGGGCTTCCTTCTAGTTTCACCTCATCTCTGGATTGCTGTAAGTTAGGAAATAAGGAGCTAAATCCTACCACTCTCTTTCATTGTTAACAATTTATTTAACTTTACCCATATCGACATTAAATTTTCAATGTAAAATGTCAGTACAATAGTATATTGTGTTACGACTCAGCAAACTACGGCTTTGACGTCAGAGGCCGATGGCTTCGGACGTCGAAGCCGTGATTTGCTGAGGTGTGACACACGATATTTTATGCAAAAACGGAATGTTTTTCGTATGCGAGTGTGTGTCGAGGGTGAAGCTTTAATGGGGATGGGAGGGGGGGGGGGGGGGGCGAAGCCCTCCGTAAGGAAAAATTCAACAAACAATCATTTTCAGCTTCTTCTTGCAAGTGAGGTGGTGTGCACTGCATAAACTCCATCTTCATTATCACTTGCCTCTTCACTTTACCTCTTCCAAATTTTAGAAAAAGAAAGTACTTCAAGTAGTTGTTAGAGAAGAAGTATTATTTCAAAAAGAAATTTTTCTGAATTATAATAGAAAATTTTGTTACATTGTTTGTGGTGAAATAAGCTTTTTTCAGTTAAAAATTCAACTAGTTGGTTAAAAGTAAAACTCTTTTGTTAAAAATTAATTTGTGTTGGTTAATGATTTATGATTTTAATCAAAAATTCATCTCTGGTGCAAAATGTAACTACATTGTTGAAATTAATTTTTTTAACTAAAAATTTATCTATTCCTGCAGAAAATTTAACTATTTTGCTGAAAATACGTTTTTTTTTGGTTAAGAATTAGATTTTTAACAGAAAATTTAATTAATCTATTTCCTATCTTTGAAAGCAGCTATGTGTGCATCAGCCTTACTTAGTAGTTCTAGACTTGGGCTCGTAGATTCGAAAGGCCTCTCATATGGGTTGGTTTTGCTTTCAATGAATTCGTGAATCGACGATGGGCGATCTGTGTTTATTTGAACTCGAGATGTTTGTTTTCATAAGAAGCTTAGTGGAAGTATATGCATGTATACTTCGGTATCTATACGATTCCTTTGACGCATTTTTTTAAAGAAGGCTTTTCGTTAACATTTTTAATATTATATTCGTATTTTTAAAAATTCATTTCCGATTTAACGTTTTAGTCATAGTTGAAGGGTAGAAATGCAGAAGGAGTCAAGCGCCATTTTTCACTTTTTTCAGGAGAGACTAAAAACATGTTGTAAATTCAGCAGGACCATTTAAGAAAAAAATAAAAAAGTACTTTCGAGATACTTTCATGCTCTATCGAACTAAAAAAAGTTTGCTTACAAAAAGCTATCCGGTTTCGAGAAAATTAATGAAACAGTTCACGTTTTGAGGTTAGATTTCGGGTCCGTATCGACTTTTAACATCTTTCAACATTAATTGTGGAGTCAATTTGCAGTTTAAGAAAAAACTAAAATTTTGAATTCTAGCTATTGAATGGACGAATTGATTTCCAAAAAGTTTGTTTGAAAAAAATCACGCAGTTTCGAGAAATTTGAAAATCCAAATCATTTATCTGTAAAGAAAATGGAGTCAACTAAGAATATCTTTCCGGTGTCTTTTTCTATGATTGGAATATTCCCAAGAATGATTAATTATTTGGCCATTTTTCCATGAATAGAGTTTTTGGTATTTTTCAACAAATAGGCTAAATTTTTTTTACAGAATTAACTAAGAATATCTTTCCGACGAATTTTTTGTATGCTTTGCAAATTTCCAAGAATTATTAATTTTTAAAATAATTTTCCTAAACAAATTAAGACCTTGGCCTTTTTTCAACGAATAGGATAAATTAGTTTAGGCTATCAAGAAAGAATATATTTCCAATAACTCTTTTCTACGATAATTTGCAAATATATGACAATTATTAATTATTTTAACAATTTTCATAAACATATTCAAAGTTTGGCTATTTTTCAAGGAATAGGTACAGTTTGTGTACAAAGACAAGTACGAATTTTTCTATGTTGCTTCGTACATTCAGAATAATTATTAATAATTTAAACAATTTGCATTAACAAATTCAGAGTTTTGATATTTTTCAACAAATAGGTTCAATTTCTTTTACAGAATTAACTAAGAATATCCTTCCGATGACTCTTTTCTATGAAGCTTTGCAAATTTATAAAAATTATCAATTATTTCAATAAATTAAGAGTTTGGCCACTTTCCATCGAAAAGAGCTCAATTTGTTTACGGAATCACCAATAATGTATTTCCAATGACTCTTTTCTACGATACTTTGCACATTTACAATAATTATTAATTATTTAAACAGTGTTCATAAACATATTCAGAGTTTGGTTATTTTTCAAGGAATAGGAACAATTTGTTTACGGAATCAACTAAGAATATCTTTCCGATAACTCTTTTCTATGTTGCTTTATAAATTTATAAGATTTATTAATAATTCAAGCAATTTGCATAAACAAATTCAGAGTTTGGCTATTTTTCAACGAATAGGCTCAATTTCTTTTACAGAATTAACTAAGAATATCCTTCCGATGACACTTTTCTATGAAGCTTTGCAAATTTATAAGAATTATCAATTATTTCAACAAATTAAGAGTTTGGCCACTTTCCATCGAAAAGAGCTCAGTTTGTTTACGGAATCACCAATAATGTATTTCCAATAACTCTTTTCTACGATGCTTTGCACATTTACAATAATTATTAATTATTTAAACAGTGTTCATAAACTTATTCAGAGTTTGGGTATTTTTCAAGGAATAGGCACAATTTGTTTACGGAGTCAACTAAGAATATCTTTCCGATAACTCTTTTCTATGTTACTTTATAAATTTATAAGAATTATTAATTGAGCTGCCGGATCGAATAAGGGCACATAAAATTATTTCGCCGAGAGTGGGAAGGCCCCTGGAGGCTTTCTGAAATATGTTCGAATTGTAATTTTTAAAGACTATATCTAGATGTAGAATTTTATTGCACATTTTTTTTTCTGCGGGCAAAAAGGTGTAGCTTTTTTAGTTTTCTAATTAAAGCCAAAAAACTGACTTTCTTGGAAAAATCGATTTTAATTCGTTTTTCACTTCAACTCGTGCTGTCAGTCAGTTTTTGGAATTTTTCAATAACATTTTCAGGGAATGTAGTTCGAAATGTCCTTTGACTGATACAACAAAAGAAATTTTGAAAATCTATTTTTTTTTAATTGTTAATAATTTTGTTCTCATGCTTGGCGCACATTGGACTTCTCTAACTTCCAGCGTTTCGTTTATCGAGCGAATTTTCAGCAACAAAAAACTTCAAGCGAGAAAGTTGTTAACAACATTACAAAGAAGTTTTCTGGAAAATTTTAGCCCAATCGAACTGATATTTAAGAAATTATTTATGTGTCAAGTCGATAGCGGCTATGCGACTCGCGCGCGGACTATAGCGAGAGTCTCAGATCCGATTCTTAATACAGTTCACCGGCGCAAAAAATAAAAACTAATCAAGAAATCAGGTAATATCAAAGTATTATGAATCATTAAATCAATACATAACATTGCATTAAAATAATTTATTTTAATTTTAAATCTTTTTCCCTTATTTAATTAATATTAATTAAAAAATATATAAACGTCTTTAATATAAATATTATGCTTTCTGAACTTTTGATTACTAATGAGATCGTTGTTCGTAACACTTCAAACGTTTACAGCAGAGTTTAACCTGCTCGAAAATTTCTGCATGCTGGACTTTATTTGAAACAGATATATATTCTTCACCCTGAAAGAAAAAACGGAAATTTCGCTGATAAAATAGTGAGAAATCGTTCACTTACTGATTGTCACTGATTTTCAATTAAATTTCACTGATTCACATTTTTTTTTTTTTAATTTTTTCAGATTATTATTATAATACAAACCAAAAACAAATGCACTTTCTCGATCTTTCACTTTCTTCAATTCCACGAATTTGAAGCATTGGAAAATTCGCGGAATTAGGAATCCGGTGAATCTCAACTATTAGATGCTTATGTTTTGTTTTACTTTTGCACAGTTCGTCTCAAAAATAGAACCAATATGAAATGAATGCATTATTTTACATTATGCAATTTATTCAATTATTCATTCAAAATGCCAACGGCGATACCACGCTGAAAACACCAGTTCTCGTAAGATCACTGAAGTTAAGCATCGTTGGGCGCGGTTAGTACTTGGATGGGTAACCGTTCAGGAATACCTGCGTGCTGTTGGCCCGTCGTGGGTGTGGTGGGCCCACATTGGTAGTAAATATCCACCTAGAAACACTACCCGAATCGGGTAGTGAGGCAATGAACTTTCGAGTTCGAACTGCTAATCTATGTATGTATGTATTCATTCAAAATACTGTTATATTACCTGATTTCTTCATTAGTTTTTATTTTTGGCGCCGGTGAACTGTATTAAGAATCGGATCTGAGACTTTCGCTACAGTCCGCGCGCGAGTCGTATACCCGCTAGCGACTTGAAACATTAATAATATCTTAAATATCAGTTCGATTTTGCTAAAATTTCCCAGAAAACTTACTTGTACTGTCTTTAACAACTTTCTCACTGGAAGTTTTTTGTTGCTGAAAATTCGCTCGATAAACAAAACGCTGGAAGTTAGAGAACTCCAATGTGCGCCAAGCATCAGAAAAAAATTATTAACAATTTAAAAAAAATAAATTTTGGAATTCCTTTTGTTTTATCAGTCAAAGGACATTTCTAACTACATTCCCTGAAAAGTTTATTGAAAAATTCTAAAAACTGACCGAATAAGCAGGAGTTGAAGTGAAAAACGAATTAAAATAGATTTTTCCAAAAAAGTCAGTTTTTTGGCTTTAATTAGAAAACTAAAAAAGCTACAACTTTTTAGCTGCAGAAAAAAAGATGCGAAATGACATTCTACATCTATATTTAGCCTTTCAAAATTGAAATTTGAAAATGTTTCAGAAAGCCTCCAGGGGTCTTCCCACTCTCGGCGAAATAATTTTATGTGCCCTTCTTCGATCCGGCAGCTCAATTATTTAAACAATTTTGATTAAAAAACTAAGAGTTTGGCTATTTCTCAACGAATAGGCTCAATTTTTACAGAATTAAGTAAGAATATCTTTCAGATAATTTCAGATCAATTATTTACACAATTTCCATCAACGAATAAGCTCAATTTGTTTACGCTATCAACTAAAAATGTCTTTCCGATGACTCTTTTCTATGTTGCTTTGTAAATTTACAAGAATTAACAATCATTTAAACAATTTTCATACATAAATTTAAAGTTTGACTATTTTTTACGAAATAGGTAGAGTTTGGCTATTTTTTGACAAATATGCTAATTTTGTTTACAGAATTAGCTGAGAATATCTTTCCAATGACTTTTTTGTATGATGCTTTGCAAGTATACAATAATTATTCATTATTTTAACAATTTTCCTAAACATATTCAGAGTTTGTCTATTTTCCCAGGAATAGGCAGAATTTGTTTACGGAGTCAACTAGGAATGTCTTTTCGATGACTATTTTATATGCTGCTTTGTAAATTTACAAAAATTATTATTTGTAATATCATTATTTTTAACGAATTGGCTCAATTTGTTTACAGAACCAAAGAGAATGTATTAAAAACAAGTCTTTCCTATGTTAGTTAGCAAAATTACAATAATTGTTAATTATTTTAACAATTTTCATAAACATATTCAGAGTTTGGCTGTTTTTCATGGAATAGGCTCAAATTGTTTACGAATTCAACTGAGAATATCTTTCCGATGACTTTTATCTATGTTGCTTTGTAAATTGAAAATAATTTTCAACTATTCAAACAATTTCAAATAAAAAGCAGAGTTTGGCTACTTTTTAAAGAATATGCTCAATTTGTTTACGGAATCATTGAAGAATGTTTTTCATATAACTCTTTCCTATGTATGATACTTTGAAAATTTACAATAATGATTAATTATTCAAACAATTTTCACACATTCAGAACAATTTGTTTACGGAGTCCACTAAGATTGTCTTCCCGATGACTCTTTACAATGTTTTGTAAATTTACAAGAATTATTATTTATTTACACAATTTCTATTTAAAAATTTAGAGTTTGGCTATTTTTCAACGAATAGGCTCAATTTTTTACAGAATTACATAAGAATATCTTTCCGATGACATTTTTCTATAATGCTCTGCAAATTTCAAAGAATTAATTATTATCTGAACAATGTTGATAAACAAATTAAGAGTTTGACCATTTTTCAATGAAAAGGCTACATTTTTTTACGGAATCAATAAAAAATGCTTTTCAAATAACTCTTTCCTGTGTATGATGCTTTGAAAATTTACAATAATTATTAATTATTTAGACAATGTTTATCAACATATTCAGAGTTTAGCTATTCTTCAAGGAATAGGTCCAATTTGTTTACGGAGTCAACTAAGTATGTCTTTCCGAAGACTCTTTTTCTAGGTTGCTTCACAAATTCATATTTTGGCTATTTTCAACGTATAGGCTGCATTTTTTTACGGAATCAATAAAAAATATTTTTCAAATAACTCTTTCCTGTGTATGATGCTTTGAAAATTTACAATAATTATTAATTATTTAGACAATGTTTATCAACATATCCAGAGCTTGGCTATTTTTCAAGGAATAGGCACAATTTGTTTACTTTTTTTCTATAATGCTATGAAAAGTGTTTCTGATGACTCTTTTCTATGTTGCTTTGTAAATTTACAAGAATTAATAATAATTTAAATAATTTTCATAAAAAAGATTTAGGGTTTGGCTATTTTTTAACAAATAGGCTACATTTTTGTACAGAATTAACTAAGAATATAATTCCGATGACTTTTTCTATGATACTTTGCAAATATACAATAATTATTAATTACTTCAACAATTTTCATGAACATATTCATAGTTTGGCTATTTTTCAAAGAATAGGCAAAATTTCGTTACAGAGTCAACTAAGAATATCTTTCCGATGACTCTTTTATATATTGCTTTGTAAATTTACAATAATTATTAACAATTTGCATACAAAATTCAGAATTTGGCTATTTTTCAACGAGTACGCTCAATTTTTTGCAGAATTAACTAAAAATATCTTTTCGATGACTTTTTCTATGATGCTTTGCAAATTTACAATAATTATTAATTATTTCAAGAAATTAAGAGTTCGGTCATTTTTCAATGAATGAGCTCAGTTTGTTTACGGAATCACCAAGAATGTATTTTCAATAACTCTTTTCTACGGTACTTTGAAAATTTGCAATAATTATTATTATTTATTCAAACAATTTTTATAAACATATTCAGAATTTGGCTATTTTCCAAAGAGTAGGCACAATTTTAACAGAACTAAATAAGAATATATTTCAGATGACTTTTTTCTATATTGTTCTGCATATTTACAAGATTTATTCATTATTTGAACAATTTTCATTAACAAATTAAGAGTTTGGCTATTTCTGAAAGAATAGGCCCAATTTGTTTCAAGAATCAACACAGAATGTATTTCCAATAACTATTTTCTACGATACTTTGAACATTTACAATAATTATTAATTATTTGAACAGTTTTCATAAACATATTCAGAGTTTAGGTATTTTTCAAGGAATAGGCACAATTTGTTTACGGAGGCGCCTAAGAATATCTTTCTGAATACTCTTTTCTATTTTGCTTTATAAATTTACAATAATTATTAATTATTTAAACAATTTCGATTAATGAATTGAGAGTTTGGCTATTTTTAAACGAATAGGCTCAATTTTTTTACGGAATCAATAAAAAATGCTTTTCCAATAACTCTTTCCTGTGTATGATGCTTTGAAAATTTACAATAATTATTAATTATTTAGACAATGTTTATCAACACATCCAGAGCTTGGCTATTTTTCAAGGAATAGGCATAATTTGTTTATGGAGTCAACTAAGTATGTCTTTCCGAAGACTCTTTTTCTAGGTTGCTTCACAAATTCATATTTTGTCTATTTTCAACGAATAGGCTGAAATTTTTTATACAATTAACCAAAAATATATTTCCGATTACTTTTTTCTATGATGCTATGAAAATTCTTTCTGATGATTCTTTTCGATGTTGCTTTGTAAATTTGCAAGAATTAATAATGATTTAAACCATTTTCATTAAAAAATTTAGAATTTGGCTATGTTTTAACAAATAGGCTACATTTTTTTACAGAATTAACTAAGAATATCTTTCCGATGACTTTTTTGTATGATGCTTTGCAAATTTCAAAGATTTATTATTAATTATTTAAACAATTCTTATAAACAAATTGAGAGTTTCCCAGATGAAAATTCCTGTACAGGAACCTCGGATGATCTTGCACATGAACCTGTACAGGTAATATTGACGGTTCCTGTGCAGGAATTTGGCGAAGGAAACTGTACATGATCCTGCAAAGGAATTGAGGTGTGGGTTCATGTACAGGAACATGTCCATAATCCTATACATGAACCTGCATAGGAACTAATCCGCGAGGGTTCGCTGGTGGCTTGGCTCTCTCGATAGTGAGTTGGTTCTTGAAGCGAATAAAAGGAAGGCAAGTTCATAGCTGTAAGCGACATCAGTTTTCGCAATGGCTTTCTGTAAAGGACCCTATACGTGTTTCTGTACAGGATCCTTCCAAAGGTTCCTTTGACGGCTTTCTGTAAAGGATCCTATACACGTTTCTGTACAGGCACCTGTACAGGATCATTCGATTCAATTTCCTTCGCCAAATTTCTGCCCAGGAACCGTCAAGATTACCTGTACAGGTTCGTGTAGAGAACATGTACAGGATCCTTCGAGGTTCCTGAACAGGAATTTTCAGCTGGGATTAGCTGTTTTCAAACTAATAGGCTCAATTTGTTTACGGGAGCAAGAAAGTACGTATTTCCAATAAGACTTTCCTACATCACTTTGCACATTTGCAATAATTATTATTAATTTAAACAATTGTCATAAAAATATTCAGACTTTGGCTATTTTTCAAGGAATAGACACAATTTGTTCACGGAGTCAACTAACAATGTCTTTCTGATGACTCTATTCTATGTTGCTTTATCAATTTAAAAGAATTATTGATTATTTAAACAATTTACATGAACAAATTTAGATTTCGGTTATTTATCAACCAATAGGCTACATTTTTTTACAGAATTAACTGAAAATATATTTCCGATAGCTTTTTTCTGTGATACTTTGTAAATTCCCAAGTATTATTAATTATTTAAACAATTTTTGTCAGCAAATAGGAGGCAACTAAAAATGTCTTTTCGAGGATTATTTTCTATGATACTTCACAAATTTGTAATAATTATTAATCATTTAAACAATTTTCCTAAACATATTCAGAGTTTGTCTATTTTCAAAGAAATGGGCCCAATTTTTTTACGGAAGCAACACAGTATGTATTTCAAATAAGAATTTCGTACTTCACTTTGCGCATTCACAATAATGATTCATTATTTAAATATTTTTCATAACCATATTCAGGGTTTGGGTATTTTTCAAGGAATAGACACAATTTTTTTACGGAGTGGACTAAGATTGTCTTTCCGATGCTCTTTTCTATGTTGTTTTGTAAATTTACAAGAATTATTAATTATTTAAACAACTTTCATTAAAAAATCAGAAATTGGCTATTTTTCAACGAATAGGGTAAATTTTGTACATAATTAACTAAGAATATCTTTCCGATGACTTCTTTCTATTATGCTCTTCAAATTTCCAAGACTGATTAATTATTTAGAATATTTTCATGAGCAAATGAAGAGTTTGGCAATTTTTCGAAGAAACCTTCCCGTCAAACTTCCTGCTCGACATACACAACTCGGTCGTATACGTTGCAGATGGTCATCCATCCGAGTGCTATGCGCGCTCGAAATGGCTTGACATCTGGACTCTTCTCGAGTCGAGATCATTTACTGAGTATTTCTATGAAAGTTTGTACGCACCGACATTTCAGAGGTTTTTTTCCAAAGTTGCATAAAAATGTTTAGAGTTGTGCAATAAAATTATTTATTCGGCATTGTGATAGGGTATCCATGTGAAGCCGTGTACAAATCAAACTTATTGAAGTAAAAATTAATTTCATGGAATTTGATTGAACTTAATTTCCAAATAAAAAAATTACATGTAAATAAATTGGTCGCGCGTATGAGGCTCTAGTTTGGTTGAAAATTTATCTTTTTTGGGTGAAAATTCAACTATTTGGTTGAAAATTGATATCTCATATTTAAAAATGAAACTATTTGTTTGAAAATTTATATACCTTGTAGAAAATTCATCTTTTTTTGTAGAAAATTAATCTTTATAGTTGAAAATTAATCTTTTTGGTATAAAATTCAAATATTCCAGTTGAAGATTCATCATTTTTCTTGAAAATTCATCAGTTTGGTTGAATAGTATATTGTGTTACGACTCAGCAAACCACGGCTTTGACGTCCGAGGCCGATGTTTTAATTTTTAAATAAAAAATATAAATTTTCAACCAAATAGTTGAATTTTCATCCAACAAAGATAAATTTTCAACCAAAAATAGAATAGTTAAATTTTCAGTTAAATCATTTTTAGCTTCTTATTGCAAGTGAGGTAGAGTGCACTGCATAAACTCTCCATCTTGATTATCACTTGCCATCGCGACACGTATAGTCATTGTTAGCGGTTGATGAAACACTCGCGGGCTTTCGTGCAATCTGACTCACCCGCTGGTGCGTGTTGCCGGCCGGCATGCTCTGTACAACTGTATTGTACAGTCTACAAATATCAGTCGTATGTACCGCGCATGCGTCAGAAGAGAGAGACAGGTGAGTGTCGCCGCTTGGACCGTAAGCGCATGCGCGCACTCCGTAAAAGTATACTTTTACGGCCGTGGCCGGCAAAATACTCCCTCCGACAAACGAGAACTTCGCGTCCACAAACACGCAGAGAAAGATAGGAAATCCGTCCGGTTTTGCAGAAAATATATTCTTGCTAATTATAATCATTTCTTATTCATTTCGAGTGAAAATTCCAGAAATATAATAAGCAACTACATATTTTCGAAAAAAATCATAATTTAAACAATTTTAAGTTGTAATATAATAATAGCAGCTGCACATATAATTTATAATCTTGTTAAGAAAGCATGAAACTTGGTATATTCCTATATTTTACTCTTTAATCCGTTTTTTCAAACTAATTACGATAATTGCACTTGTTTAACTCTGATATATGGGATTTCTTACTGTTCCGAAATCTACAAGAAAAAATATGAAGAAGTTAAAAAGTTCCAAAGACAAAATTGAAGTCCAAAAATATACATTTTTCCGGAAAAAAAATTGTTGGTGCAAAATACTTAATAGTATATTGTGTTACGACTCAGCAAACCACGTCTTTGACGTCCGAGTACTGCAAACAGCGGGCCAGGTCGTCAAAGGTTTGCTGAGGAGTAACACACGATATTTTATGCAAAATCGCATTGGTTCTCGTATGCAAGTTGGCGACGAGGGTGATGCTTTAATTGGGGTGGAAGGGAGGCCGGGGTCCGGAGCGGAGCGCGGCGGGGTCGAAGGGCGGAGCCCCTGTAGGGGGTTCGGGGCAACAAGCCCCCATAAGGAAAAATACAACAATCATTTTGAATAACTATAACTAAAATTAAACATAACAATAAATGTTGGACGTGAGCTTCATACTAGTCTTACTATAGACATGTGCGGTTACGTTCATTTTAGTTTTAGTTAGTCAAATAAAATCTTTTTAAAGTAACGGTAAAAAAAGATTTCAAATAAAAACAGAACGAATGTGCGTTTGTCGCTCTCCCTCGCGCCCTTTTGTGCCAACGAGATGTCAAATAAAAATTTTTCAACAAAAAAAGTTAATTTTCAACCAAATAATTGAATTTTCAACAAAATAGTTCAATTTTCAACCAAACAGTTGAATTTTCAACCAAAAAGTTGAATTTTCAACCAAACAGTTGAATTTTCAACCAAACAGTTGAATTTTCAATCACACAGTTGAATTTTCAACTAAACAGTTGAATGTTCAACCAAACAGTTGAATTTTCAACCGAATAGTTGAATTTTCAAGCAAAAAAGATTTTAATTTAAAATAAAAACAGAATGAATGTGTGTTTGTCTCTCTCTACCCCTCTCTCTCGCCCTTTTAAGCCAACGATACGTTAAATCAAAATTTCAATAAAAAAAGTTAATTTTCAACCAAATAGTTGAATTTTCAACCAAACAGTTGAATTTTCAACAAAACAGATGAATTTTCAACCAAATAGTTGAATTTTTGAGCAAAACAGATTTTAATTTCAAATAAAAACAGAATGAGTATGTGTTTGTCTCTCTCTCTGTCTCTCTCTTGCGCCCTTTTGTGCGAACGATATGTCAAATCAAAATTTCAACAAAAAAGTGAATTTGCAACCAAATAGTTGAATTTTCAAACAAAAAAGATTGTTATTTCAAATAAAAAACAGTCAAATGTGTGTTTGTTTCTCTCTCGCCTGGTTTGTGCCTATAATAGTATGCCAAGTCAACATTGCAACAAAAAAGTTAATTTTCAACCAAAAAATATGAATTCTTAACGAAAAAATATATGCATAATTGATATTTCAACAAAAAAAGATTTTAATTTCAAATAGAAAACAGTTGAAAGTATGCATGTCTTTCTAGTCCTGTCGTGTGCGTGAGAGCGTGGCAAGCGGCTGTTTGCGCGTGTGTGTGTGAAAATGCATTTATTTTTTTTCTTCAGATTTTACCTTCATAGCAAGATAATCAAGGTCTGGAGCTGTTGATAATAAGCGGGTAACTTCGGCTTTGCTGAATGCAGCCGATTTTGTCGGCTCGAAACCAACTGATTGCTTTTTTATGTATGCAATCAAGGTCGCATACATACAAATATTCTGCTTCTCTTTCAGAAAGGAGAGTTTTGTTGAGCATAGAGAATATGGACCACAAAGCTAGAGGTTTAATTGACGCGTTCAGCATTTTAATAAAGGCCAATAGACTATTCTCTGAGCACGACGTCAGTTTGTTATCTGATCGCCATTTTGTAAATGCCTCGTACGCCGCTTTGTCTTTCGATTTACACGGTTGTAAATCCAAAGTCGCATTTTCAGCTTCTTCTAGCAAGTGAGGTGGTGTGCACGGAATGAAATCACCGTCTTCATTATCATTTACCATCGCGACACAATTGTTGTCGGTTGACGAAACACTCGCGGACTCACCCCTAATAGCACGGAACATTCCGGGAACGTTCCTGGAACGTTCCGCGGGCACCTTCGGAACGTTCCAGCGGAACGTTCCAGGAACGTTCCCGGAACGTGTAAAATGTCCGCCCCTTGGGAACGTTCCACTGGAACGTTCCACTGGGACCTGAGGGGAACTTTCCATTATTGTTATTTTTAACAACAATTATCTCGTAAACCGTAAGAGATAGGTAAAAATGGATGTCATTTTTGAGTTTTGAGTACCGCATATACTACACTATAATATGATATCCGCATCATAAACTGACATCGATTTTGACCTATCACTTACGGTTTACGAGATATTTATTGATAATAATAACAATAACGTTAATTTATGTTTGGAACGTTCCAGTGGAACGTTCCTGGAACGTTCCCAAGCGGCGGACATTTTACACGTTCCGGGAACGTTCCTGGAACGTTCCGCTGGAACGTTCCGGGAACGTCCCAGGAACGTTCCGTGCTATTAGGGACGTGTTGCTGCGTGTTGCCGGCCGGCATGCTCTGTACAACGGTATTTTACAGTCTACAAACATCTGTCATATGTACCGCGCATGCGTCAGAAGAGAGAGCCAGGAGAGTGTTGCCGCTTGGACCAAAAGCGCATGCGCGCACTCCGTAAAAGTATACTTTTACGGCCGTGGCCGGCAAAATACCCTCCCCGACAAACGAGAATTTCGCGTCCCATAAACACGCACAGAAAGGTACGAAACCCGTCCGGTTTTGCATAAAAATATAAGATGAACTTTTTGAAGACTTTTGTTTGATTAAAAAACATTTTATTTTATGAGATAAAATAAAAAATGTCTATTCAAATTTCGTAAAATCTCCTATTCATAAAATGGACGATACCAAAAAGTTACTTATAAGTTAGGATACATATATTTATTCTCTGACTGTAACGCTTAGCCAAGATTTTCACACGTAAGTCCAAGCATTCGATAGCTCAGTTGGTTAGTCTAAGGTACGGCGCGGCGTGGCGTGATTCATGGTTAGGTAGTGCTTGCAGGATTCGAATCCTCAGCGATTAATTAAGATTTTTTAAAGCATTTGAGCATCTGATTATATGAACAAGTGACGATAAGTTTGTATGTGTTTAATAAATTAAGTGTAATAATAATAATATCAAAAATATTTGTTTTTTCGTTTTTAAATTGCTCTAACAGATTTTGCATCCACTCCAATTTACATTTTCCGAAACTCTGATATGGAGTTTATAACCTGCGCGCCAGTACATTTTATATCATCTCGGATTTTAGATACTATTGAAACGTTCTATACATCCAGTAAAAATAGTTCATCACATCATATAACCAGACCTTTCTGACTTCCACTAAACTGTCTTCCATATCCAATACTCTTGAATTAGTTCCGTAAACCTTAAAAAAGATATTTTTTTCTGAATAAATTTAATTTCAAAAATTTTCAATTTACAACTCCATCTAATCTGAGGACGTTACATATTTTCTGTATTAGAGGATATAACTTTGATCGATATTGTAGATTTCCATTTTCACAGTGTGTGTGAGAGTATTTCTCTTTGGATCGATTGTTACCATCTCCGATGATAATACAGATTCCTAGTAAAAATTTATTTGTATATACAATATTGCATAATAAAGCGTATTTCAGAAAAAGCATTCTTCCTCCGATCTCTCTAGTAGCTCAATGGTTAGAGCACCTGACCGGAAATCAGTTGATCTGGTGTTCGAATCCCAGCGGAGTGAGAGGAGATCTTTTTTTCTGAATAAATTTAATTTCAAAAATTTTTAATTTATAAGTCTATCTAGTCTGAAGACGTTAAATATTTTCTGTATTAGAGGATATAACTTTGATCGATATTGTAGATTTCCATTTTCACAGTGTGTGGGAAAGGATTTCTCTTTGGATCGATTGCTACCATCTCCGATGATAATACAGATTCCTAGTTGAACTATTTCGTTAAAAATTCCTCTTTCTGTTTTGAAAATTCAACAAAATGAATGATTTTCTTTTTCATTCTTGACATACACATTTTTTGTTGTTGAAAATTAACTTTTTGTTGAAAATTGAACTGCTTTGTATAAAGTTCGTATTCTCGGCTCAAAAATTCATCAATTTAGTAGAGAATTTAATCCTTTGTTTGAAAATTGATGTATTTTGTTAAAAATTCGCCTTTTTTGTAGAAAATAAATTTTTTGGTCAAAAATGCAACTGTTTGGTTAAAAAGAATCTATTTCAGTTAAGGGTTAAAGTATTTTGTTGAAAGTTCAACTCCTTGGTTGAAAGCTCAACTGCTTTCTTGAAAGTTAATTTTTTTGGTTGAAAACTCATAATTTTAGTTAAAAATTCGTTTTTTTTTAAACTTAAAATTGAACTGTCTTGTTGAAAATTAAACTGATTAGTTAAAAATTCACTCTTTTGGAGAAATTTATATTCTCGGATTGAAAATTCATCTGTTTTGTTGACAATTCGCCTTTTCTGGTAGAAAGTTATTCTTCCGGTTGGCAAATTTATCTTTTTGGTTGAAAATTTAACTACTTGTATGAAAGCTTAACTACTTTGTTCATTCATAAGAAACAGTACGAATTTGACAGACCCTTCGCTTCCCCCAAATCATCTAACGTTATTTTTTGGATAACTTCAAATAACTTCACGAAAAAAAATTATTTGCCAAAAATTGCGTAAGATAGGGGGCCAATAAATATTTTCCTTTGATTCTAAGAATATTTTTCTGATGAATGATGTGGCGTGGTTTGTTCACATTAGCCAGAAAAAGTAAATAAATAAATTGTTTGACATTGTTTGATTGTGAATGTTTTAATTTAAACTGTTATTTATTGTATTGGACCTTTGCATATGACTTTAGGCAAAAATTATTTCAAAGAACCTCTTTTTTTAACAAAATAAGAACTTACGTTTATTCACTTGTTGCCTGAAAGGTGGGAGAAAGTTGCAGCTTCCGATGGGGCATATTTCGAACAGAGTAAGTTCTTATTTTGTTAAAAAGGTGTTTTTTAAAATAATTTTTGTCTTAAGTCATATGCAAGGACCCAATATATTTTCTAAACTTTAATCCAAACTTATTCAATGTTTAATATTTCAAACTTATGACCTTTCAGTCTGAACATTTTTACAGAAGTTCATTCTTGAATGCCTTTCATACTCTAACGAAAAAATATTAAAGAAAAATCAGTATATGCCGATAGTGATTCTTCTATAATAAACTTTCTATCATTTTTTCGCGAATATGCGAATCACTATAAAAAAATAAGAGTCATTGTAGAAAAAAATGAGAATCATTATAGAAAAAAATATAGGACTAATTATAGAAAATATCATAGGAAAAAAGGTATAATAATAAATATTGTAAAAATATTGAAAGAATTGATTTATAGTTTAGGTACTTTTTGTATTATTTCTTTTCATATTTTTACATTATTTATTCAAATAATTATTTTCTCATAATATTATCTTTAATGGTTCCTATATTTTTGTGTATATAATTTCTATAATTTTGTCTATAACGATTCGTATAATTGCGAAAAATCTGTAGGAAATTCATCACAGGAAAATCAGTATTTACAAAAAGGTTGCATTTTTTAAACCGCGAATCAGAAATTTTTCTCGTTTGAAGAATTTACATTCGCAAATGAAAAATTTACAAAATGGAAAAATTGAAATTATTACTTTTAAAGTTAAAAATTTGATACTCCTACATTGTGGACACTTAATCAGAAATTAAACAAAAATTATTTTATTCTTTTACGACATTTTTAAATTGCATTCAAATTTTTCAGGTTATTCTATAATATTTCGTACAAAATTTGAAATCAGTTAAGTTTCTTATGATCTTCCAACTTTTATTTACAATAATTAAAGAAAAAAAATGGAAAGCCTCGTAACTTCAATTTAAATTTACAGTATATTATACCAAATTCTTTGTTTGTTATTTAAACATGAGCTTAAATTTTATTCCACGTTTTTAGTTATCACTTTTTCAAGAATGGGTTCTCTATATATTCTTTCACATTCAATTCGGAATTTCTGATAGTACAAAGATGTCGAAAAAGTACCAGGACCTCCAAGATCTCAGCTTGAGACAAAAGAGAAAAAGCCTGTCTTTAGTCCGTCAAATTGCAGACAACTTTCAGAATCATGATCATTCGGACTCCAGTTATTATCAACAATCTGAGAATGACGGAACTTCTAACCATAGTCGAGATGCGGAGCTTAACAATGATCGAATTCCAAGTTCTGCTTCGTCTGTATCCGAAGTACAGTAATTCAACAATTTCTGAGCAAGAATTAGAAGATGATAGTGATGACGCGGCACTTGAATTCCAACGAGGCATACACAAATGATGGAGTGTAGGGCAATAATGTTTACATGGATAGTATTCCAGGAGAAAATGATGAAGAGTAGTGAAGACGAGAACCTGGATTTTTATGTTCCTGAAACTCCGGAAGATTTTGAGAAAAGGGCTTTAAGAAATACATTTTTGGCCGCTAATATAAATCATAACCAAAGAAATTTAATATTAAGAACTCTAGGAATGTTTCCTTATAATTCGACATTCCTGCCAAAGCACATTAGAACTCTATTAAAAACTCTTTCTGTTGTGGCAAGCCAAGATGTTGTACAAATGGCCGGAGGGGAACATCTTCACATTGGATTCAAACGCACAATTATCAAAAAGTTAGAAACTTCCTGACAATAAGTTGCCCGAAACGGTGATAATTGATTTGAGTACGGATGGCGGCAGAGCAAACAAGGGCGCCAATCAGTTTTGACCACATCAGTTCCGAATTTGTAATATAGGTGACAAGAGATCAATGAAGATCCGAATGTTTTAAGGAAGGCATAAACCAACAAGCGCATTTGACTTTTACGAACCGTTTGTCCGGGAGATTCTTGATATAAATGCACAGGGTGGAATAGAAATAAGGGGTCAACGAATACCTTCATATATTCGCTGTTTGATTGCAGATGCACCTGGACGTGCGTTGGTATTAAACCACATAGGCCACACTTGTACTCACCCGTGTTCGAAATGTATGGTTGAAGGCCATCGATCTACTGTACCAGGATTTCAGTCAAAAAATGTTTTTCCGAGCATCGGACATGAAGAGAAAATCGATGTAGAGTCCGCGAATCTTACTAATGAAGACCACCATAAAAGGAGAAGTCCTTTATCTCCAATTGTAGGTTTGGTGCCGCGCGTTCTATTCGAGTGTATGCACTCAGTTTGATTGGGAAATGTCAAGAAAGTTTTAGAGGCAAAAGTGGACGGAAAGTTTGGTCATCAAAGATATTGAATCTATCATGACCAAACTTTCCGCACACTTTTGCCCACGATTGATGTAGAAAATTGGATGTTCTCGATTCAAGATTAACATTACTTGCACCCTGCAAACCTTCAGAATTTGATCGACCACCAAGGACAATAACGGCGTTTCACAGTTACAAAGCAACAGAATTTCAACAACTTTTGCTATTTACAAGTATACAAGTGTTTTCAAGAATGTTTTCCCAGAAGATTATTATGATCACCTGATGATACTGAACGGTGTCATGCATCTACTTATATCTAAAGACACACCGCGGGAGATGTGTCCATTTTGCAAACAGTCTTTAAAAACTTACGTTGAAACATGCGATGTACTATATGGGCAGCCGTTCGTGTCTTACAATGACTAATCTCTTTGCACTTAGTAGCCAATGTCGAGTTGTTGAGTGGTTTGGAAACATTCAGTTCGTTTGGGTTCGAGAATAACAGTCCAGAATTGCAAAAGAGTATACGGAAACCTGGCCTTAAATTCAACAATATTTCAAAAGACTACAAAAAAAATTATCAAGCTCTAGTGCCAATTCTTGATTATATTCTAATTCATCCATCATAAAGGCATGCTCAGGGACCTCTTACCGAGAATATTTTGGCAGAAAATTGCTATCAATCCCACAAGTTAGAAGTTGGTAAACTGATATTTTCTACTGCACTACGCGACAGCTGCTGCTTTTTTCGGAATTCTGAAATTTGTCTGATTAAAAATACAGTAAAAGTTGAAGAAACTATATTCTTAATTGTTCAGAAATTTCAAGGGATGAATGCAGTATATGGCGTCGGACTAACATCCGATTCTGTGGATATTTGTAATTACTGTGACTTATCAGCTGCTGCAGAGGCGGTTAATTTGGATCAGGTGAAAAACAAGGGCTATATATTGCCTGTATGGAGTGCCACTGAAGGAGAAGAAGAAGGCTTACTCGAAAATAAGTGGATTTGCATCAGTTTATTAAGACCACTCATACTTCCTCATGAATAAAGATTAATGAAGTTTCAATACTCGTAGTTAGCAATCAATAAAATCAAATTTGCAAGTGAAATAAACGTAATTTTGTGTAAGAATTTTCTTTAGTGAAAAATTAAATTCTGAGAAAAATATGTTTTTGCTGCAGGATATTAATTTACTGGTTGGCAATGCTATTTAAAGGAATTTTTCATTGTAATGAAAATGATAATATAATTGTTCTGGTAAAAACTTATTTCAAATTGATTACAAAATCAATACATAGTGCTGTCGAAAACTGTGTAAAACCAGTTTTTTAACATTTTTCGAAGTTCCTATATCTATACTAACTTCAGTATGTCATCAATTTTAACTGTGAGAAATATTAATATTACGAAGCCTTCAGATTTATCTATTTGTCCACTATATTTCGAAAACATGGAATTAAAATGTAACAACATCTGTCATTCATTGAGTACCCTCAAATAATCAAAATTTATCTTTTCGAATTACTAAAATGTTTTATATGCTCAATAAGGTGGTTCAAAAATAATGAAGTTTTGAAAAATAACGCGGATTGTTTGCGGATTTGCAATGTGTTTGTTATATCACTCAGCAAATTATTTTTCTATTTACTATATTTACAATTACATCCACTTCGAGCTTTCGGAAAAGTTGGAAAAGTTGACAATTTTCAAGTAATAAAAATAGTTTGTAATATTTGGCGATTCTGAAGTACGACCGACATAACGGTCTCATTTAGGGTAGGGTTTAGGATCGGATGTTTTTAAGGCCTTTTGTTACCCAATTATGTCATAGAAATCCTACCTTATAGGCAAATATCGCAAAAACTTACGTGCACAGTCACACGAATGAAGATATCGTGTTGAAGATTTGGAAAATTAAATAAAATGTACCAATAAAGAATGTTTGCAAACTCCTAACTTTTTGGAATTGCAAAAAGATATTTTTTCAAATTAAATTTTTTTTAATTATGAAAAGTTCGAAGTTTAAAAATGTTTCCTAGTTCCTTTTATGTAATTTTCCAAATGTTCACTTGAAATCTTAACTCGCGTGGACGGAAGTTTTTGCAAAAGACATGAATAACATATATTTTTAAAATTATTTCCCCTTTCTATCGTAGTATAGTGATAGATCTGAAAAGTTGCAAAATACCAGAACAGAAGAGAATGGAAATTACAAGTAGTGGTAGAATAATTATACGTCCCAAAACCACTTGTACTACTTTGAAAGAAGATCTATATATATATATATATATATATATATATATGCTAGACTGCTACGATTCCAGCAATATCCCTGTTCACGGAGGCTTTATGGCACGTATGCACACTCGTATGCACGTATGCACACGTGCCTACCTCTGGAAAAATGGATTTCGCAAAGCGCTTCCCCAGACGCTACTTGAACAAGCTGCAGACGAAGATGAGGAAGCGACATTAAGACCAACTGCAGAAAGCAGGCACCTTCTGAGAGATGATCGCAATTTCAGTACAAGGAGGAACATTAACATGCAAGTCCCTCCTAAGCCCCAAGATCTGGCTGAAATGGATGCCTTCCTTCGTGGAGATATCTCGCAAGAGTCCGACCTCTGGACCATCAATTTCTCAGTTTATGGTGCTGCGAGAACTTTGGCTGATTCAAATCGAAGGCTGAAACCAACGATGGATCAAAAGACCAAAAGACGTTTGCATCAACTGAATAAGAAGATTGGATGGGCAAGACAGAATGCGTCCCGTGTTCAATGTGTGATTGACTGCATAACATCTGGTAGACCGTTGACGGAAAGGGTTCGGAAGTTCGCCCAAGAACTCAGGATCTACAATCACACACTGAACAAGTCAAAGGTGCTGATAATCAAGCAGCATATTGTTGACAAAATACGGGTGTTATCTGACGCAAGGAGAAGAATACAGAAGAGGGAGACATGGATCAGAGAGAATCGACGGTTTCTCGCTGACTCATCGCGCGTCTTCAGCGATCTCCATGTTTCTGTCAAAAATCCACCCAAGCCCAACGAGGTAGATATTTTTTGGATAAAGGTATACAAGATCCCGAAAACACTGAAGTTGAAAGAAGATACTGACAATATCATCCGCTTCAAGGAGTTTTGCGAAAACCTCATAACATCTGAGGAGGGCACGAAGAAATTTTCCGCTGCAGGACCAGATGGTACCAAGAACTTCTAGTGCAAGAAGTTCACTTCTACACACCAACATCTGGCCCGCATATGCACCTCTTATATAAAGTCGGAAACGCCCATTCCGCAGTGGCTGGTGTTAGGATGCACTACCCCAGCACGGAACATGGGCACATGCTGCGAGCTTTATGAGTCTTATTTCGTTATCATGAAGATGCGTGAAAATTAACTTATATTTAAAAAATTTTCAATCAATTGAATTTATTTTTCAACTTGTTTTTAAATTACATACATTGGTATAAATGAAACAATTTCAATCATTCTAATCGCACATAAATTTCAAGTGAAATTTATTTTTTCTTTGCACTTTTAATTTGTAATATTTATGAAGAATGATCGAATAATATTGAAAATGAAATGCATTTAAAAATTTACTTTATGTTCACATAAATTTTAATTTCTGACATCAAAATCACATAGAATTAGTATATGTGCGAATTTGAATAATTGTAAAACGCGCGGATCAGTGGCGCGTCATGTAATATATATTATCTCTAGTAACTGATTGGGAAAAGTGCAAACTCGAAGTCCAATCCAGAATTTATTTGATTAAATGTCTCAAATTTTTGTATATTTCGGATTTCCGCCTGATAACACTGACCTTTGTTTACGACCGAAAAATGGGCTCTTTGGTTTATTGGACGTATAAAAATATTAATATTACATAATTTATTATTTTTAGAGCATAACTAATCACGACGTGCGAGCGATATGCGTCGCACGCGTGACCCGCACGACATGCGAGCGATATGCGTCTCAATTGATGACACATATGTCTGCGTTGGTGAGTGCATCTCGTGCGTGTTGTTCGGCACGACGTGCGTGCATAATGCGTCGCATATTGCTCGCATTTTGTTATCTGGGATACTCCTACCGAAAAAAGGCAACTTGTCCAACCCAGAGAATTACAGGCCAATAACTTGTTTGAACACACTGTATAAAATCTAAGCAGCTGTCCTAAAAAACAGGATTGTTCGAAGAATTGAGCCTGTGTGGAGAGAGATGTACGAACAACGTGACTCGAAAAAAGGTGTAGCAGGCTGCCAAGAGAATCTGCTAATTGACAGGCGCGTCTGCAAAGACCCAGCAGCCTATCGGCGCGTCCTGTCAATAGCCTGGATTGACTACCAGAAAGCTTTCGATTCGACCTCTCATAAACTTATCATCTGTCTGTTGGAAAGCTTGAAGGTTCATCCACACATAGTGAGATGCATAGAGAATGTGTTGCGCCTTTGGAAAACTAGATTTATTATCTCATCTGGAAATTATCGGGTGACAACGAACAAATCACCTTCCAGAGGGGAGTCTTTCAGGGCGATACCATGAGCCCTCTGCTTTTTTGCATCACACATCTGCCTCTATCACTCGCAATACGAAATTCTCCTGGATACCTCTGCGGCGAAACTAATCGTCGCGAGCATAAGGTCACTCATGTATTTTATGTGGATGACCTGAAGATCTATGCTTCTGGTAAATCAAACTTCAGAGTGCTTTAAATATCGTCAAGGAGTACACATGAGAGATTGGTATGGACTTGGGATTGAACAATTGTGCCAAGATTTATCTGAAGAAAGGACAGATTATTGGAGTTCCCAATGACTCTGAGCTTCTGGATATAAGTGTTATTAGACATCTTGACACTGGAGAGACCTATACATACCTTGGCGTGCCTAAAAGTCGCATTCAGGACGTAACATCAGTGATGGAGTCTCTCCGAAGCAGATACAAGCATCTTCTTCAACAGATTTGGTCTTCAAATCTGTGGGCGTTGAACAAGGTATCTGCGACGAACATGCTTGCCGTCCCGGCTCTACTCTACTCGTTTGAGGTGGTTCAATGGACGAAGAACGAGCTTACGGCCCTTGATATCGCCACACGTAAGATCATGCATATGCATAAGAGCTGGTATATCAATTCGTCCGTTCCGCGATTATACATCTCACCCCCTCAAGGCGGACGCGGACTTCTGAATTTCCAATGTCTTCATAACCGAATTGTTCTAAGCACAGCTTACATCGCTGCAAATAGCAGAGATCCTCTCCTAAAAATGGTCAGGAAATACGAGATGATTGGCATAGGAGCGTTTCTTTACCAAGCCGCGGAACAGGCGGCCGAGACCCTTGGACTAAATTATAACATCAGAAGTGAGGAAAGCGCATTACTCCATCTAGAAGTTTCACATCTAAAAGCCGAAGTAAAGAAAGTAGAGATAAAAAATGTCCGCCAACAGCTACTCGACAAGAAAATGCACGGAAACTTTCACAAAAATGTAGAAAAACGGTCCTTGTCTAAGGAGCAAACTTTTACTTTCCTCAGATCATCAGGGCTTAATTCAGGTACAGAGGGATTCATTTTCGCATGCTAGAACCGTGTCATTTTCACCTCAATATACCGTGACCGCATTTTATGTCCAAGAAGTTCCCAGCGATAGGTGCCGAGCATGTCATACACACGCTGAGTACCTAGAACACATACTATCCGAGTGTTCTACTCACGCGAGAACCACGTATCTCTACGTATCTCTCCAAAACTTCGAGAAAAGAACTATATTCGTGATCGAATTCTCGGCTCCATCCGAATACAACATCACTACCAAGGAGAAGGAAAAAGGAGAAGAGGTATCAAGACCTTAAAAGGGAGCTGCAAAGACTATACCCAAAATATTCGGTTAAAGTAATTGTTCTTGTGATCAGTGGTCGCGGAGGTGCGAAACTATCACTGGTTCATAACCTTAAAGCCATACCCGCATGCCAAAAATATGCCAAGGCACTTGCGAGAAGAGTGCAGAAAGCTGTCATCCTTGGGTCGCTTCGTGTCCTCAAGACACACGAGGGTTTCGCCGGCCTGTCGTTGTGATTTCATCGTGCCCTGTGACTTTTTATGGATAAAATTCTATCTACAAGCCAATTTCAAATGGATTTCGATGTTTTTTTTTAAATGACCGTAAGGCTCCGAAGTATTCTTCAAGATCATCAAATTGAACAATTTTTATAAATAAATTCACAGTTTTCGTATGTCGACGGTAAATCACATGTACGGCCACGTTTCACGACCGTGAGATGGGAGGCTACAGGACACGACGAAATTACAACGAAAGGCCGGCGAAAGCCTCGTGTATCTTGAGGACACGAAGCTAATACCTGGGCATGTTTTTGGCACGCGGGTATGGCTTTAAAGTTACAAACCAGTGATAGTTTCGAATCTCCGAGAGCAATGATCACAAGGACAATTATTTTGATCGAATATTTTGGGTACACTCGCTGGAATTCCCTTTTAAGGTCTTGATACCTCTCCTCCTTTTCCTTCTCCTTGGTTGTGATCTTGTAGTCGGCTGGAGCGGAGAATTCGATCACGAATATAGTTCGTTTCTCGAAGTCCTGAAGAACGATTTCAGGCCTCGAGTGTGCAATAGAGACTGCTATCCGAAAATCCTAGTTCCAGAAAATTTGGCACTTCTTGTTTTCGACAATTGACTTTATCTCCCTCGGAACGTTCGGCATTACAAGGTCGCGGCCAACACCGTAAGACCGACAAAGGTGGTAGTAAAGCACTTTTAGGGCCGCATTATGTCTATAGAGGTACGCTGTTCCCGCGTAAAATGCGGTTGCATTATATTAAGGTCGAAATTGCACCGTCCTGGTACGCGAAGAGGAAAATTACGTCTGTTTGACGGAATTTGTTAACCTCTGCATTCTTTACTTGGGCTTTAAGAAGTGAGGGATCTAGATGGAGTAATGCACTTTCCTCACTTGTGATGTTAAAATTCAGCAAAGCGTCTCGGCCGGCTATATGTATAGGTCTCTCTAGTGTCAAGATGTCTAAGAACACTCATATCCTCAAGTTCAGGGTCCCCGGGAACGTCAGAAAATTGTCCTGGGTTCAGATTAATCTTGGCACACTTGTCGAAACCAAAGTCCATACCGATCTCTTTTGTGCACCCCGCCCCCCCCCCCCCCCCCCGACATTTACAGCACTCTTAAGTCTCAAGTCCGAGAGATAGTGGCAGAAATGTGATTCAAAAGAGCAGAGGGCTCATTGTGTCGTCCTGAAGGACGCCCCTCTGGAAGGTGACGCTGTTCGTTGTCACACGCTAATTTCGAGATGAGACGGTAATTCCAGTTTTCCGAAAGGGCATCAATCTCTCCATGCATTTCGCTATGTATGGATGAACCTTCAAGCTTTCCAGCAGACAAATCATAAGTATGAGAGGTTGAATCGAAAGCTTTTCCGTAGTCAATCTAGGCCATCGACAGGCCGCACTGGTGGACTACTGCGTCTTTGCAGATGCACCTGTCAATTATCACGTTCTGTAGCAGCCTGATACACCTTTTTTCGAGCCACGTTGTTCGTACATATCTCTCCACACAGGCTCAATTCTTCGGACCATCCTGTCGTTTAGGACAGCTGTAAAGATCTTATACAGCGTGTACAAACAAGTTGAGACAGGATAGAATTTTAGATTTGAATTTGACGATAAATAACAGAATTTTATACATCCCTTCTCCAAAATTCGTCCCTCACTTGGCGCGGCTTGGGTCACAACTGCCAAGGCTCGATATTTTTATTTTTAATCACTATTAAATTTGTTGAGCGCCAGCTGATTGTACGCTCAACCAGCAAGGAAAATAATTAGTTTAAAAACGGAGACAATCAGGGATGGTTGATTGGGAAGACCCATAATAAACTTTCAGAGAAACTACCAAATTTTCCAGAAATATACAATCTTCTGTTGAATTAATCCAATAAAATCGATAAAAATGCTCGATGTGATTCGACGATTAATATGATTAGTAACATTGTCTACAATGGTGGAAACCGCCCGCGACGAAATTCGCGAAACAATGTCTTTCGACGAGAACCCGACAAAAAGTGACGCGCTTTCCTTTTTCTTGTGGCAGAGTATTTTAATTGCCGACGCGTGACTCTCATTTGGGTCACTATCCAATCACGAGTCGCTCAGAAACTCGACATATCGACGACAAATTTGAATTCAAAATTCGACCTCAAAGTCCCAAAGTCGACTTCAGGATGAAAATTCCCATCTTGTCTTCCACGGATGGTTTACTTAATGAAATTTTATAATTAAATGATGGACTAGAATAATTTCTTGTTACACTCTCCCCCTTTAAACCTTGACGTCGAGGTGCGAATTTAACAATTATAGTTCTGAAACAAAAGAGTAATTAATAATTATGTTGAGGTAACGTACTGCATAATGTAAAAACTTATTTTGACACATAAATTTCGAGCAGTAAAGTGGCATGACACGATAATCAATTTTAACGGTATAAAATTGACAGAAAATTCAAAATGATACATTTCTGAAATTTCGATTTCGACGATTATATTGGCTCTATACTGTGTTTTATTACTTAATAATATAGTACAAAACGGTCGAATACTTAGTCGAACTGCGACTTGAAATACAACTACATTATCGTTGGTTTCAACAAGAGAAAAAAGAAAAAGAAGATTTCGTTCGACTTAACACTAGTAAACAAACAGGCAAAATTCTCCAATTGCGAAATAAAAAAGAAAGAAAAGTTATATACGAAGAATATAATCTTTATAAGAACGCAACCAACCTATTGTTAGCCCCTTCTTACATTTTCCTGGAACGACGATCTTGATTTCCTCGCTGGTGTCCAACTTTGGTCTCTCCTTTATGATTCACGACTGTCAATCTCCTCTTCGTCTTGGAGAGCTGGATCGCGCTCTGGGCCTCCGGGTTGGTCGGAACTGCCTTGAAACTCAGCCTTGAGTGCGTTCTCTCTTATGAGGAATCTTCTTAGCCGGTTGAGGTAAACCTAAGTATCGTCAAACCTGTCTTTCACTCTGTTCCCGTGATGGTTTTCTTGCTGGGGTGACCGGAAGCTGGTATTCGGTTTTGACGCAAGTTCTCAGAGTGTAGTTGTGCGAGCGTAACGTTAATAGCAAATTCGACGTCTCCACTGGGTTTTGGCTCCCTGGACGTTAAATTAGCGCTGTCGAAGTCGGTCTTGTTTATCGAGAAGCTGGAAGTCGACTCGTATCCGGTATCCAGAACTTTCTTTCCATTCTGGAGGACCTTGTGTATGGACGAAGCTGATAATAAATCGGCGAGCTCGTCACGCCTCAACGAATCGGTGGTGCTTTCGTCTTCGTGATCGAATTTCTCGAGGTTAACCTCCTCCGACTTCGCGAGCTGCATTTCGGCCTTCATCTGCAATTAGAGACTCAAAATTTTTTGTTCCAGCTCGGCCTGCTGTCTCCTCAACTCCAATGTTCTTTCGGATACCGGTGGCGGGGTGAAGAGACCAGAGCTGTGTTTAGACAAATCTGACATGTTGTCAAACTGGTAAGGCGACTCGGTGTCTCGAAGAGAGGAGCGACGGTGATTCGCTAGCCTACCGCGAGCTGAAAATGTACATTACTTAGCGCGTAGCGTTCGATGTGGAATTTTTAAATCAGAAATACTGTATTTTCCAACTTTTTTTACCAGCCTTGTCTGTCAATTCTACCGTGACCGGTCCACATATTCTATTAACGAAGGCCGGCCCTACAAGTTTATGTGACAACCTCGAGGAATATGCCCCGGCCTTGTTACTCAAATTTTTATTTTTATTTTCACTTTAATTTTCACTGACTCGACTCTATCCAAATTAGCCCTGGCTAAACGTTTGTCAGAGTTTTTCTTGATTTTCTATTTTATGACGAAATTCGTCAATTTTACTCATTCGCGCTGTCTATTCGTCAATTCAGTTTTTGAAAGTGGGATTGTCGACATTATCAGGGAGCCTCGTTACATGCTTGAACAACGCTTCACGGCCATGATTCAAAAAGAAAGGTGATACTCTACTACCTGAATGCGGGACGGTATTATACCCAAGCTTTGGGGACGACTTAACGTTGTAGTGATATGTCTAACGCTTCTTGCCAACAATAGGGTCTTAACATCCTTATTTATATACTCCGTACCGTCATCCGTTACGATTGACCTTGAGGTCCCCCATTGGTCGACAATCGTTTCGAGTGCCCTAGCTACGCATTTACCTATCCTATGTCGAACTGCAAACAACTCGATGTACTTTGTACACAGGTCCAGAACGACGATTAAATTCGAGTTTGCTCTTTTGTTTCGAGTTTGAGAGACGACGGTGTCAACGGATAATTGGACCCAAGGTGATTGTAGGGGCCTGGGTAGTCAATTGATCTTTTAAAGGTCATTGATTATATTTAACCTTGATGCCTGTACGAGGTATCAGATCAGTCTTTAGCTCCTGAGTTTTGAATTTTTTGACGCGTTTGCAAGCGGATTTTCTCAGGAATGATCTCCCTCTAGCACTGTCGATTATGCCGCCCATTTTCTCGTCGGAAATGTTAATTTCTACAGGTATTCTAATCGACTTTTTTGGCTCTTGTGTTGCGACCAAGACCTAAACAAAGACATAGACAAAGTTCTAAAAGTCCGAAAATCACAATGAGGCTATGGTTGCCTCAGTCGATCTCTCCTACTTCGCATGTAGGACATGCTCCACTTCGTCATCAGAGTCTTCCGACTGATTAGGAATTTCGTCCAATACACTTAACTCCAGTGGGTTAGCATAATTGAAACCTATTTTTCTGACATCACAGTCAGCGCCACCTACATCTTTAGGTTGGTCGACGTTAAAAATCTTTCGAACATAGACGATCTTTTCAGACGAAGAAGGATTCCGAATATCCTCAGTTTTCGTCTTGGTTTCAGTAATCAGTAATTGAAACAGAACAATTCAGACCGGTCGAAGGGTGGTCTTGATCCACCGGATCTAGACTGTTTGTCGACAGGGGTTTTCACGCCGATGTTATTTGCTTTATTTGCTTTACTTGACTTTCCTTGAAATTCGTCCAAATTTTGGTCAAGTCTTTGACGTGTCATTGACTTTGAATTTTGAACCTCAAGTTCGTTTTTAGAGTTCAGGATCTGCTTTGGTTGAAAACCATTATTAAAGTCTGTGACTCACTCGTTTTCGGAATTCTCATCTCCTGACTTCAATTCGTCTCTTACCGAATACTCGTTGAGTTCGTCAACCGAGTCAAACCGCCCCTGAACATAATTTAAGTCTGTTGGACTTTACCTTGGACGCGCCTTTTGCGACTCAATCGATCTCTCGTAGAGATAGTCACGCTCGTTAACATAACGTACAAACACGGTATAGTTTTGAAGAGGTAAATTCAAAATCTCAAAAACCAGTCGCGGATTAAACTTCGTTAAGAATTGTTTCAGTTGTTCTCTGAATTCTGACGGACACTGCACACGCTCGAATATGATCTAGCCCTACACGCGAACTCCGCAAGAGTTTCGTCCTTCGCGAGTTTCATTTCATGAACCTCAAGGAGAAGGTCGGCGTCGTATTTCTTAACGCCCCACTCGTATCAGAAAGCGCGTGAGAAGTCCGTCCATGTACGCAACGAGTTTTCGTTAATGAGGTACCATCATCTGTGCGGACCCTAAAATATTTTCGATAAACACGGAACGAATAAGTCCCCATGTATCCCGCTGTAACTCAAATAATTTTTGAGAATCAATTGAAACTGCTCTGGATTTCTCTGTTTTTGGAAAAGAGATTTTCCAGGAACTTACTATGCGACGGATTTTCATTGGCATGTCACCGTCGCAACCAGTGTAACCCCTACCGGTTCTACGAATCGACGATTTATTAGGACCTTGACTCTAATTACTTCGAGAAGGACTGTCGCTTTCGCTTGAGTCATCCTCACGCCACGAGAATAACGAACCCGCTCTCCGTGTAGTCGACACGTTAGAAGGAAGCGAGGCACGGTTCATGCTTCGACTATTTTCGTGAATATTTTGTGAACTATTTTCCTCACTACTTGTCATTTCGCGATAACGTTGCTCTGAGAAGTAAATCTCTTTATCAACTATTTGCCTGTTGGCATTCGGTTCGCCAACTACAATTTTAATTAGTCGCAGGACTGTGTTTTGACCTCCTAAATCGGAACTATTCACGTTTTTATTTTGTGAACCATTATTGTCGCGAGGGAATCGAGAATCCATGGTTGGAATTCTCGGTCGAAACGTTGAGTCTTCATTCACAAAACGCACATCTCTGAGTTCCCTTTCCACCGAACCCATTTCGTTTCTTTCGGCCGAAGGATCGAAGATCAGCCTGAGTCTCGAAGTTTTAGTTGCATTTCGACTTCCGTCGAAACGAGCGAAAGCTCCCAAGTTGGACGAGGGGTTCACTAGTATGGGGTTTATATTCCGGCGACGAAGGTTCCGAATGGCGTCTAAATTTGATTCGTCATCCGCGAGATAAACCGGGCAATCTATTACCTGGTATTTACGAAAAACTTCCTCGCCCTTTAGACCTTGGAATACGCCTGTTCAGATTGCACATTTTAATTTACGTCGTTTTCTTCCATCAGCCAACTGGTCTAAGCTCATTCATTTTTCGACTGCGATTGCGCGATTTGTTGTTCCACCAGTTACTTGCTAATGGCGAACGAGTGTGCACGTGTTTCTCCTCGTAAACCACACTTAAAGTCGCGATTAATTAAACTAACGTTTTTTTCTAACAATAAACCATAAATGTAAATAGAAGTGATTTAACCAAGTGCAATATAGTTATTATATTTTAGTAAAGTGATGTGTTATCATTCTTCCACCTGTGAATCCTATACCTCTAACTTTCTCACCACGTGTTCTCCAGCACCAAAAATAATTCTTATCCTTGTTTTATAATTAATAAACCTTAAAATTATAAACAAAATAGGTCCTTCGAGCCGGATTAAATAATATTGAGAAAAATTAATCGCAACAGTTTATAGTGGATTACAACGGCCATACCACGCTGAAAAAACCAGTTCTCGTCCGATCACTGAAGTTAAGCAGCGTTGGGCGCGGTTAGTACTTGGATGGGTCACCATTCGAGAATACTGCGTGCTGTTGGCCCGTCGTGGGCGTGGTGAGCCCACACTTGTAGTTATTTACTACAAGAAACTATCCACCTGGAAACACTACCCGAATCGGGTAGTGTCACGCCTACCCTGAGAGGGAAATGGCTTAATGGTATACTTACTTGCTTACTTACTTACGGTGATCACCTGTTCGTTCTTACTTTCAACAAGCTTACAGTTGCTTATTCACTCAAAAACAATCTATGCTATCTCACTCATGGAGAATAGCAGAGTATTTGTGAGTCGAGATAGATAGCTTCTTAATTCCTAAAAGTGAAAAACAAAGCATCTGACTGTGAACTTCAATAATAATATAATTAAACGGGTTCCTTGCTGAGTTTAGTGACCACCTGTTTTGTTTTGACCAGGCCAATATCAATTCGCCGTGCGGGGTTCTGTATATAGTGCATATCTGAGTGTACTGTGAATTCCTTCGCTCGTGGAAAACGTAAAATCGATAGACACCGATCAGCGAAAAACTGCTGATTCTCCCTGACCAATCTCTTCCTCTTGTGCATTCTCCTCGTTGCTTCAGATTACACCCGTATTTTTTCAACAATATGCTGCTTGATTGCTAGCAGCTCTGACTTGTTCAGTGTGTGATGGTAGATCCTCAATTCTTGGGCGACCTTTGGAACCCTTTCCGTGAACGGTCTACCACATTTTATGTAGTCATTCACACACTGAACACGGAAGGCATTCTGTCTTGCCCATCGAATCTTCTTATTCAGTTGAAGCAAGCGTCTTTTGGTCTTTTGATCCATCGTCGGTTTTAGCTTTCCATTTGAATCAGCCAAAGCTCTCGCCGCACCATAAACTGAGCATTTGATGGTCCAGAGGTCGGACTCCTCCGAGATATCCTCAGGAAGTGAGGCATCCATCTTAGCCAGGTCTTGGGACATAGGAGGAACTTGGATCTTAATGCTTTCTCTTGTCCTGAAATCGCGATCATCTCTCAGGAGGAGCCTGTGTTCCGGAGTTGGTCTCAATATCGTTTCGTCCTCTTCGTTTGCGGCTTGTTCATACAGCGGTTGAGAAAGTGCTTCGCCTACATATCCCTCTTTCGAGAGGTTAACAGTTTGATTCCGCAAAAACTGATGTCTCCGTGAAGATGGATAATTCTGGAATCGTAGCAGTCTAACAAGTCATCCTTAACCTGATTCGTCCACTCAATGTGAGAATTTCGGAGGTTCGTCGTCGTGTTTCCATCCAAATTATTTTCAGCACCCCGAACTCTAGGGTGATTGGCACTGTTTGCCTAGCCATTGTCAGGTGCTCTACGCGTTCGATCGTTTTGAACCGCATCTACAACTTTTTGTTCGTTTGATGGTGTCATTGTTGTTCCTACCAGCAGTTAGGGAAAGGGTTCGTCCATCCTTGTAGATCCCCGCATGCAAGGATAAGGCTACATACTCTGACAAGGCTCCCAGTATCCCAGAGTTACCATTTAAGACATCTCACCCAGGTGCCATTCGGCTTTTGGCACGGTTGTTATCAACCACCGCAGGGTCCCACTGGGAGCAACTGCCATCTAAAAATGACACCGTCTCTCAGTAGAACCGCGGTAAATTACATATGTAGCTACATCTCACGACCGTGAGATGGGTGGCCACACACACACATTGACATCCTTAGGTACGTCCTTTTATACGTCGTTTCTGACGTCATTTCCTACTTTAAGAAAGGTGCTTAAAGATTAACTTTTGTTAGTTTAACGCATAAAAAATGTGTCTCATGAACGCAGCTTGTTCATTAGACAAATAGCTACAGAGAACACCACATCGTTATAGGTTTAAAATTATTTAATGCGTTAAACTAACCTAAGGATGTCATTATATACATATGTATGTGGCCACCCATCTCACGGACGTGAGACATGATCATTGGTGTGATTTACCGCAGTTCTACTGGGAGCCTGGGACCCTGCGGTGATTGTTTAATCGTTTTTTTAATTATATATATATATATATATATATATATATATATATATATATATACATTTCGATTGCTTTGGAATCGAACCGAAGGTTCTATGACAAAGCCACCGGACGCGTCCTCGGGTTGCGGATAAAGGGTCCCTGTACCAAGGGTTTCTGCTGAATATGGTTGCAATAATTAATAAGCAGTCGCGGACAATTGTCCAGGGATGATCCCGAAGGAATAAACCCCAAGCGGAGGCATAACAACCGTGCCGAAAGCTAAATGGCACCTGGGCGAGGTATCTTAAACGTTAACTCTGGGATACCGGGCGAGCTGTCAACGTATGCAGCCCTATCCTTGCATGCAGGGCTCTACGAGGATAGACGAACCCTTTCGCTAGCTGCTGGTAGGAACAACAATTAAACCATCAAACGACCAAAAAATTGTAGATGCGGTTCCAAACGATCGAACGCGTAGAGCACCTGACCTGGCTAAAATGGATGCCTCCCTTCGTGAGGATATTTTGGAGCAGTCCGACATCTGGACCATCATTAGTTCAGTTTATGGTGCTTGCATAAACTGAATAAGAAGATTGGGTAGGCAAGACAGAATGCGTTCCGTGTTCAGTATGTGAATGACTACATAATATCTGAGAGACCGTTCACGGAAAGGGTTCGAAAGGTCGCCCAAGAACTGAGGATCTACCATCACACACTAAACAAGTCAAAGCTGCTGGCAATCAAGCAGCATATTGTTGACAAAATAAAAGTGTTATCTGAAGCATGGAGGAGACTACACAAGGGAAGAGATGGGTAAGGGAGAATCAGCAGTTTCTCGCTGACCCATCGCGCCTCTTCAACGATCTCCCTGTTCCTGTCAAAAATCCACACAAGCCCAACGAGGTAGAAACTTTTTGGAGAGAGATATACAAGATCCCGAAAAAACTGAAGTTGAAAGAAAAAATTATTGTCATCAGCTTCAAGAAGTTTTGCGACAACCTCATAAAATCTGAAGAGGAATGTCCATCAATCACTTCATACCAGATGGTATGAAGAACTTCTGGTGGAAGAAGTTTACTTCTGCACACCAATATCTGGCCCGCATATTTATCCAATATTCAAAGTCGGAGACGCCCATTCCGTAGTGGCTGGTGTTAGGACCTGTGCTTTCTTGATTTGTGCTTTTAGAAGTGAGGCATCTAGATGACGTAATGCAGTTTCCTCACTTCTGATGTTAAAATTTGGCTTTGTAAAGGAATGCTCCTTTGCTAATCATCTCGTGTTTCCTGACCATTTTTAGAAGAGGATCTCTGCACATTGGAGATTCAGAAGTCCGCGTCCGCCTTGAGGGGGAGAGATGTATTATCGCTGAACGGACGAATTGATATGCAATCTCTTATGCATATATGCATGATCTTACGTGTGGCGATATCAAGGGCCGTAAGCTCGTTCTTCGTCCATTGAACCATCCCAAACGAGAAGAGTAGAACCGGGACGGCAGGCATGTTCGTCGCAGATACCTTGTTCAACGCCCACAGATTTGAAGACCAAATCTGTCGATTTGTCGAGGTCCTCGGGTCCTCGAAATCTGTCGAGGGTCCTCGGGAATGCTAGTAATCTTTCCTTTCTTCAGATTAATCTTGGCACATTTGTCCAATCCAAAGTCCATACCAATCTCTCCTGTATACCCCTCGACGATATTTGAAGCGAGTGACCCATCTCTCCCTCTTCTGTATTCTCCTCCTTGCGTCAGATAACGCCCGTATTTTGTCAACAATATGCGGCTTGATTATCAGCAGCTTTGACTTGTGCAGTGTGTGATGGTAGATCCTCAGTTCTTGGGCGAACTTTCGAAGTGTTTTTTGGTCATTTGATCGATTGTCGATTTTAGCCGTCGATATGATTTAAGTAATAAAAATATTTTTATTAAATTTAAAAAAGAAAAATCCATTTCAGCCAGGTCTGGGGGCTTAGGAGACGCAATATCTAATAATTTTAATTATAGTATATAATACATTATATATGTATAATTGTATATATAATTCATTTCATGTATCTATTAACAATTATTAATCGATACTTTAAATGTATTGCCCGTTGTCAAATAAAATTAAAAGTTTGAATACGATTAGGATATTCTTTGTTCGTTGCTCGTTGTAATATATAATTATAAATTTATATTTTAAGTTTATTGCCCGTTGACAAATGAAAATAATGTCCGACTACGATTAAGATATTTTGTGTTCGTTGCTCGTTGCAATATATAATTATACATTCATATTTTAAGTTTAATGCCCGTTGGCATTAAAAACAGAGATTTGTCAATGTGCTGGAAGTACATTATAAAAAAGGTGTTCTTCCATTTTAAAAACGATGTGAAAACGATGTCATAATTATTTTAATAATTAAATAGACTAAAAAACGTAATTCCTCCAAGCAGATATTACTATTTTTAGGAAAACTAAAAGTCTGATTACAATTAAGATAAAAAAATCTCGAAAGTTTTTAAATTGATATTTTCTATGTTCGTTGGTCGTTAATTGTTTAAAGAAGTTTTTAAAAAGAAATACAGTATTTATGGAGAGGAAAAAACTGTAAAACATGTTTTGGAAAGTTTGTACCAAGACAACACTTTTTTCCGCGTAGACTTTTTTTGTATAATTAAACGTTCTCAAGATATAGCGTTATAAATAATTAAATGCGCACTGAAATTGACATATTTGCAGATAGATATGTCAGCACCTGTTTAACTAAAAAATTTAGAAAAAAGGCAAATTGATTTTCAAAACGCGTACACAGACAGGAAAAAAAATTCCATCGAAATAAAACTTCTTTATATACAAATTTAAAAAATAAAACTGCAAATATGTCAATTTTAGTGCAAATTTAATTATTTATAACACTATAATATTTAAGAACGGTTAATTGTACAAAAAAATTGCAAACGGAAAAAAGTCTTATCTTGGTTCACACTTTCCAAAATATATTTAACAAAATTTTTTTCTTTATAAATACTGTATTTGTTTGAAAGAAAAACTTGTTTAACCAATTAACGACTAGTTTTTCGAAAATTTAAAGTAAAGTAACTTAATTCTGGACCTCGCAGTGCATATATTAAGTGGCGGCTGGATTATTAATAAAATACAGAAAATCTTAAGAATTTTCAAGTATATATATTCTACGTACTGTTTTTAGTTTTTTAACTAAAATTTTATGATTGTCATAACGTGCGAGCGATATGCCCTTCAATTGAAGACGAATATGTCTCATCAGGTGAGAGCACATTGTTTGGATTGATCCGCACATATGCGTGCAAATACGCCATCATTTCTGAAAGCATATTGTTATTATATGGGATTTTGAATGAGTCACTTAATTGTTATTTTGAAAGGTAAATTTTATGAAATAGATTCATATTTTGCTATCTCAACTTACCCTGATCGCAGATACGATAGACAAAAGATATACATCAGATATCGAAACTACACTTTCACACTGTAAACTGAGAATAAATAATAATTTCATATTACTAGATGTAATACAACCTTATTTGGCCAAGATTTATCTCCCTTATTATCAATTTTTTCTGTGATATATGAATAATCCTTCAAGCGAATATAAAATTTGCGATTAGGTTGACAGGGGACTCGTAGACAATGGTCTACAATTCATGGTCTCCCCATGAAGCCTAATGAAGACCTTATGGCCTCCATGGAATCTGTCGCCAGGGCTCTAGATGTAAATATTCGTAAGGATGACGTTGTCAAACTTTATCGAATTATAAAAGCACCTTCATTGAGTAATTCCCCCCCCCCCCCCATTGCCACTGCTCTCGGTCTTCGTAGAGAACAAAAAATCAAATACTTGTGGATTGCTGGCGGAAAAATTTTCTGCCGTAAGGAGGATAGCTCGCCGAGAATACACCTGTTGAACATCCAATCTGTTAAAGGACTACAATAGCAACTACTCTCTAAGTCCATTATGTATTTGATAATTTTTCCTAGTCGTTCATTAGCACTACTCTATTGTTTATGCTACTTCTACATAGGTAAACATCTGTCATATTTTATATATTGCTGCATGCTGGCCATTCTGGATAGTGTGCTTTCTGAAGTTAAATTTCAACAATTTTGTATTTTTTACTGCGCTAATTCAGCCTTGCACTGCCCCTACAAATTGACCTTTCTTATACTATTTTTGTACATCACGAGCTTTATAATTCTAATTGCTATTCTAACTTTTAATTCTTTATGTGCCTTATTCCCTGTTTTCAAATGTTCTCAAGTGAACTGGATTTTGTTGGTTATTATTCTGTATCTCTTTAGTTTCACGGAAAGGTATTTTGAACTCATTTAAGTATTTCACACACTTCTATATTTAACTATACTTGAACTTTATCTACATATCACTCTCATAATGGAAACTTTACATATTTGTCACGTTAGCGCTCAGTCTTTACCTGCCCATTACCTTGAATTTAAACATCACTCTATGTCCTGTTCCTATCATATCATAGCCGTATCCGAGACCTGGCTCACGCCTAACATTTCTTCAAGCCTCGTAGCACTTGATCATTACACACTTTTCCGCAGAGATAGAGATAAGAGGGTGTGGGGTCTGTCTCTATATTCTGTCTCTATGTTCTCTATGTCTGTCTCTATGTTCTCTATGTCTGTCTTCTATATCAAGGTATCGTCGCCTCAGGACAGTGTGTTGGTGGGTGTAATTTACAAACCTCCTAACGCCTCCTATGACAGAGAACATGAGATTGACATTTTTTACCTTATAACTAATTATAATAACATTGTACTCACCGGTGACCTAATCACAAATCTGAATGCTACCAACAATTTAACTCACTATTTAAAATCAGTTGTGTTCTCTGCCGGATAATCTATAGTTCCCCATGATACCACTCACCACACTGATCATTCTAGTACATGGATTGACTTGATGATTGTTGACGATTTAGACAAGGTGATTTCTTCTACTCAACACTCAATCTCATTCCTCTCAAACCATGATCTTATCAGCATCCAATACTAGTTCTCCTTTAATCCCTCCTCTAGTGTAACTCCTTTGTCCATACGCAATCTTAAAGATATCAATGAAACTGAATTTCTTGAGCACCTCTCTACTCATGACTGGAATAGAATTTTTACTGAAAAGGATATAAATAGAAAGGTGATTTTTCTGACCACATTTTTATCTTCAGCCTTTGATAATTTTGCGCCTCTCCATACCCTTAAAGCAAAGAAGAAGTCCACTCCTTGAATCACTTCTTATATCAAAGATTTAATAAAAGAAAGAGAGAGAACACGTAGATTGGCTAAAAGAACAAAAAATAGTATTATTCAAGCCGAATTTTGTAAATTGAGAAACTTAGTACAAAGCAAAATCAGGGACTCATACAATCAATATAATTACAATTCTATCAAAAACAGGAATGAAAATGAAAACATATGGCTTCTCTTAAGACGGCTTGGACTTATTTCTTCTAAAGACTTGGCTCCTGATAACAATTTCTCCCCTGCAGACCTTTTGACAGCATTTACTACAAAATCCACACTCCTTGCAAGCAGCACTCCTACTCCTACTACTTTTGATGATACGAAATTATTCTTTTCTGACATATCACAAGAAACCCTAATTAAAAAACTCTTTGAGGTATTTGATGGTATTTCAATTAAAATGATTCGCCTTGCTTTACCAGTCATTGGCCCTATTCTCTTGCACATCTACAATGCATCTCTGAAGGTGGGGATATTTCCTGATGCCTGGAAAGAGGCGATTATTCGCCCTGTTCCTAAAATATCTAACCCTACATCTCCCAAAGACTTCCGACCTATATCTATCTCATGTGCTTTGTCTAAACCTTCCGAACGTATTGTCCATCAGCAACTTACTGCACACATTGAAACAAAACAACTTAATGGACCCAATGCAATCTGGGTTCCGTGTAAGGCATAGTACACTTACAGCTTCACTTAAAGTAACTTCTGACCTTAAACTTGCAATTGATAGAAGGGAAATAACGGTTGTTGTCCTTTTTGACTTTTCTAAGGCGTTTGATACAGTTAACCATAATCTACTATTGACTAGGCTCAAATCGCTTCACCTCTCGAATATGGTTGTTAAATGGTTTGAATCTTATCTTAGTAATCGTTCTGAAAGAGTGCAAATTAGCAATGGCGAGCGGTCTGTTTTTGGGGAGGTTAAGAGTGGTGTCCCTCAGGGATCCACGCTTGCACCCGTCATTGCAACTATCACAAATATGCTGACGACTTTAAGATTTACCTTTCCGGGCCTATTGCCAATCTTAAGAGCTTATAACCCTCACTCTTAACCCTACTAAAACTATGGCTATAATCATAGGACCTTCTTCCTCTCCATCACTTGAAACAATTGCAACCCTACCTCCTCTCTTGATCGATGGACGTCTTAACCCCTTTATGGAATCTGCGAAAGATTTAGGCTATAATCTTAATCGCTCTCTTACTTGGAATAAACAAGTTGCGGATATTTCAAGGAAAACCTTTAGAGTCCTCCAACAGCTTAATAGGAATAAAGAATCACTTCCTACTTCAACGCGTATCCTCCTAGTTAAAAGCCTCATCCTTCCTTTCTTTGACTACGGTTGTGTGGTATACGACGATATTACTGATGAGCTGAATGCTAAGCTTGAGCGTACGCTTAATGCTTGCATTCGGCTCATCTATAAAATCCCCAAAAGTGAACATATTACTCAGTACAGAGAAAGAGCAGGACTTCTCAGGGTCGCCAAAAGAAGACAATTTTTATGGGTAATTTACTTCATAGCCTATTCAGTAATGAAGCTCCGCACTATCTTTTTAATCTCTTCCATTTTATTGACAAAGATCAACCAACACATTCCAAACTCCGTGAAAGAAAACAGTACTAAAAATTTAGCCACACCGCACATGTAAAATGCAAAGGTCTTTCGTTATTCGTGGTGCTCGCCTTTGGAACAAACTACCTATATGTAAGCATTAGAAATGCACCTTCACAATTTCACTTTAGAAAACTCCTTTTTGGTTACTTATTTAACACATCAAATCCTGCCCTCGAAATCACACATTGGTAAGACTTAAATCCTTAATTAAAAATATATATGAGTGTGTTAATGAATGCGTATTTACTTTTAAGTAAGTATATTTGCGTACGTATATTTATAGTATCCTTCTGTTGATAGCCCACATCTAATCATGTGTATTATAGTTTATTTCTTTACTCTTGTTAAACACCTAGTTTTCATTTCAATCGTCAAATTGATCGCCGTCACATTTTAATTGTAATATGTATCACCTGTTCCTTATAGGGATATTTAGCCCTAGGAACTTTTCATAAATAAATACAAATATAATACAATGTAGTTACTACTTTTCTTGTTTGGACGGCAGAGTAGGCAACTGGTCTCGACACAATAGAGACTTTTTCTTTGTCATTTTTCGGGCGACTCTTACGAGTCCATTGTCTTTAGTTCCTACTAAGTTCACATATTCGAAGTTACGCGAATTAATAAAAAGTACAAGTTCCTCGACATTGTATCTCATCATTGTCTTCCAATCCACTGACCCTTTATTTTTTAGAGCTATCCGAAAGACATACCTATACAATTCCTCTATTCATTAATCAATCGCAAGTTTCACTCGCAACGACAATTTTCTTTATTTACGCTATAATATAATATAAGCTAAACTGACTACTGACGTATGTATTATACATATATTATTAGTTTGGCCCACCTTCCAACCACAGGTACTCATTACCTAGTACTTCGCTACTAAACAGGGTCACGAAACGTGGCAAGTGATTAGTAAATTCGTTGGTGTCAGTCGTTGTTTCGGAACCCTATATTCTGCTTACGCATTCGCCATAATTCACGAGTATACACACTGGAGAGCCCGTATATACCGATCCGACAATCACACTGAAGAGCCTTATAGGGATCCAACATTCATCTTGGAGAGCCCGTTTATAGGGATCCAACATTCATACTGGACAGCCCGTTTATAGGGATCCAAATTTTCATCCTGGAGAGCCCTATAAGGATTCAACATTCATTTTGTAGAGCCCATTTATAGGGATCCATCTTTTTTACAAACGACAGTTCCAATGACAACAACTGAGAACAACGATTCAAAATATTAACTTTATTCACATTAATGGCCAACGGCCATACCAGTCTGAAAAACCCAGTTCTCGTCAGATCACTGAAGTTAAGCAGCGTTGGACGCGGTTAGTACTTGGATGGGTGACCATTCAAGAATACTGACATGAGTGCTGTTGGCACATCGTGGGTGTGGTGAGCCCACACTTGTAGTTATTTATAACTACAAGAAAAACCTAGAAACACTACCCGAATCGGGTAGTGTCACGCCTACCCTGAAAGGGAAATGGTTTAATGGTATATATAATCGGTGAGAGTCAAACACAACTTCACACACACACACAAACGCGCGCGCGCGGGCATACACATATACAAAAAAGTAAAAAATTGAAAGTCAAAAATTAAAAATGTGTTTATCAAAATCATCTTCCGTGTACGCGGGATGGCCACAGAAGGCGATTTTAGCCGCTATCATTGTAAACGCCCAGAAAACTCCGGACGATGCGGCACGTGTTCAGAAATACTGCCTTCTGAATTAGATGTAGCGAATTTCGAACTCCCAGCACTTCCAAGATTTGTACGCACCTCGCATGAACGTTCCCAGTGGATATCGGAGCCTAATGTTATTGTTAAGGGGAACGCTTATGTCTATTATTATCACGTGTTGAGCATGTTTATCTTACCAGAGGACATCTGGACGATTTTGTCTGACTACGTGGTCAGTCAAAATAGTCCTGTCCCAGTAAAGGAGATGGTGTTCGTTCTCTAGTACTTTAACTGGGCTATATTTGTAGTAAGGCTCAAATCTCTCTAGTAAACCAGTGTTCAGGGCAATTTGTCGGTGAATGATCCCAGCAACAGCATTATGTCTGTGCGTGTATTGTTGCGAGGCAAGCATCGTACAGCCATTAATGATGTGCTCGATGTTCTCTTTGGGATTTCCACACAAGCGGCATATGTCAATGACTGCTGCCATATTGAGGATGTGTTTTTGGTAATTCCTCGTCTTGATTACCCTCTCCCGGATGATAATTACAAATCCTTCCGTCTCCGGAAAGAGTTCTGCCCACCTTAACCAGAGGTTTGAAGCATCACTATCCACGCAAGGACGACCTAATGTTGGGGGGTGTTGTTTGTGCAGCTGTTTACCTCGCCACTGAGCAGCTAGCTGTTCAGCGTTGAGATGTCCGATGTTCTGGAAATTAATAGCTGCGAGCTTTAATATAGCAAAAAAATGCACATCTGAAACGATTTTTCAGAAAAATATTAAATCGAAGAAAAAAGAAGTTTCTTATCTGATCAGGCTTTTTGTATTCGACTTATCGTAAAAATAGTAATGTTGACACAGACGCAAACACAGGAACGTTTCTGAAAAACCTAATTTTTGACCGGCTGAGATCGAATTATGTCTAGATATGTCCAAAAATGAAGTTCGAAAATTTTCATCGTAACAAAGCTTTCTCTATGAGGAAGAAAAATTTCCAAATATTTGTCCCGTTGGCAAATCCCCCCCCCCCCCCATAAATTTGCATCCAATAGCAAAATTGAAAAATATCTGTCCCCATATAATAATCAGCGAATAAGATGAGATTTCAGATAAATTCGATGAATATCACATTAGTAAATAAATTTTAATATTGGTGAGTGAAAGTTAGAGAAATATTACTTAGAAATCAAACTATAATATTTCTGGAAAAAATCTACGCCAGACTACGCTCGCGATAATTTTCGACAATTTTTTTTTTATGAGAAGATAATTTTTTATAAAGGTCTTATATTATTAAATTAAATAGCTGTTGAAAAATAATATAAAAACAATTGTGGTAAAAGATAATTTTTGTACAAGGATATTAGAAAACAAGTTTCCTCCCATGCATCCTCTATAGAGGCTTAGTCCTCGGTGTGCGGAAATCCTGCATTTATCCGAACCAACCTGAAATACCTAACAAGGACACCACGCAGAGTACAGGAGAGAAGAAAAGCGTCGAAGCGCGCTAAGTGTAAATGTCTATATATCCAGGAAATTAAATAGAAAATTTAAATAAATGTAAACTTAGAATATCGACTTCAATTAATTTTAGCTATCCCAGTTTATCATGCTTTTAAATAATGATAGAGATGTTGTAAAGGGTCTTAAAAACGATTACGGTTTACACTCATTTGAGAGTAGAGTGTAGTTGAGCAAATTCCGAAACCATTGTACGCAGCACTTTTCCTGCTTTCAGAATGCGAAATCTGTTGTTGTATATTGTTTCCAGTCACAAGTTTTCCTTTCTGCTTTTCATATTTTTAAATATCATTTTGAGAAATATTAAGAAACATGACAACGGAGGTAAATAGGCTATTTTTTGTTTTGAATAATTTACAAAAAAGTTAATTTCTGTTTTATTGGCCTTATATTTTGTTTAATTATTCAAACCCAAAATAGGCTATTACCTCCTTTTTATGTTTCTTAACATTTTCCAAACTTCGATCGTATGAGGTAGACAGAGAGGGTCCGACGGTGTTCGAACGACCAGTCATACTTATTGTTTCGAAACTATCAAACCCTTGTTTACCTCATACGATAGAGAGGTCTCGAAACCTTCGTTTCGATTTCGATCGCACCTCGTTGTCTATCTCACATGGTAGGAAGAGAGGTCGAATCGACTTCAGGCATCGAAGTCCCACGGCTGAATTGCTCATATAGTAAGTATTACATTCCCTTAAGATCGTTATCGTTAATACCGACTAAAAATATATATAAATTAAATAACTAACTTACCGAGATCGCTTCGATAATGCTTCTTCCTCAGCATATTGATCAACATTAGGTATTACACTGGTTCTAGTTTCTAAACTCAACGCTGTAGTGACGAAACTTTGCTGCAGTTGTTGATACAACGTTGGAGAACTTGTTACAGTACTTTCTACGGAATTAGGAAGAGCAGTTGCAGTAAGTGGAACAGAAACTACTATACTGTTCGACGTAGTGCTGAATGACTGCGTGAGAACAGATGTCTGCAACTGTGTTATTGCCATACTTATAGGAATGGTAGTTGCGTCCTCTAACAATAAAGGTGCATTTGGAATCGACTGCATCGGTGAACTATCCGCTTTTAACTGTAATGAAATTTAAAGATGTTAGCATATTATTTGAAAAAACTATGCTAATATTATAAAAATAAAGTAGGGGCTTCCCCCTCTCTCTTTCCCTCGCTCCCTTTCACAAATCCGAGAGAATTTTACCCCTTACCAAAAATTAATTCCGATCCAATGCAACCAGAGCTTTTATTTCGAAGGATTAGAGTGCCTTCTCGTGGGCCACGCTTTTGAATTAATCAGCGATGTATAACTTGTAAGGAATATATTAGATACTGCATTCTTTTCGCATTTCAACAAGGAAAGAATTTCACTGAGGCAACTAAAATTATTTGTGCTGCTCTTGATGAAAACGTAGTAATTTATAGAACGAGTAAAAAAATGGTAAAAAAGATTTCGCGATGAAGATTGGATCTTAAATACCGAGGAACGAGACTAGTTAATGGAGGAATACTCAGCTTAAATATAAGCAGAGCTCGCAAAACAGCTTAGAGTTATTATTAATATTTTTCGATTGTGCTGAGCAATAACTGCCCATAGAAGTGCGGTAAAACCTATTATACCATACACTAAAATTTAACTATCTCCCATAAGATCAGTCTTTACTATGAAGGCATACACTGATCTGCAGGAGACGTCATGAAAATCTTCTGGTTCGAGAAAATAATCCCCCAGCTATTCGATTCTGAGGCAAATAAAATAAAATTCCCTACTACGACATAATGCTGCCTTCTTTCCATGTCTAAACAACGGCCTCTGCACCATTGCTATACTATGTTGACCGATGTCAGCATGCGTTCCAATAAGGTGCCCTCATGCTTCCCCGTTACCAGGATTGCCAAGTCATCTACATAGCCTTGAGTGAAAAACTCGATTCGTTTTAATCAAGAATCAGGTAATCAATGACAAGCACCCACTGGGTGGGTGAAAAAACTCCTCCCTCTAGGCATCCCCTTGAAACGTTGGCCTTCACTTCATTACCATGAAGTGAAATATGTACTCTTCTGCTTTTCAACATGGAGTGCATCCACCTGTTTAATGTGTCACTAATTACGTATATTGGAGCAGATCCGTATATGTGTTCAATTGAGGTATTACTAAATGCCCGCGCTATGTCTAAAAATGCTGCAATTGCTAATTCACCTTTCTGCATTATACTATTAATGCAGGAGGTAAACGCAGAGAGAGCATCTACAGTAGATCTGCCTTTTTAAGAGGAAAATTGATTCCTATGGAGAGTTTTTTCCGTTAGGATTTCCTTTTTGAAGTAAAGGACCACTAATTTGTCTAGTGTTTTCAGCATAAACGAGGTCAAGCTGGTCGGTATAAAGGATTTTGCTTCATAGTAGGTATCCTTACCCGGCTTGGGAATGAAGATTGCCTTAACCTTCCTCCATATGACCGGGGTATATCCCATTGCTAAGCATGCCCGAAAGATGCCGCACAATGGACCAACCAAGGACTGAAATCCTTCTTGAATTAACGCAGGGAATATTTTATCATCTTTTCATCATCCTTTCCAATCTTACGTTCTGGCTCTAAAAGTTCGTCCTCCTGAGGGGTACCACTCATGGGCCGCCCCCTTATTCGTGTAATCCAACTCCGAGCTCGGGAAGTGCACCCTCATTAGGTGCTCTAGGATTTTACTAGTCATCTCTGCCATTTCGCTCAAAGGCAATATTAATGCTTTCAGTTGACATGATGAGTTACCGCTTAAGGTTCTCTAGAGTCTAGCAGTGTCAGGTATATTCTCGATTCCCTGACAAGACGTGAACTTTTGCATCTCATAATTATATCTTGTTAAGGTTGCCCCGTACAAGTCTCAATTCCCATCCTTTTTAACCCTGTTAAAAAGGCATCGAGTATTCTTTTTCAGGTCCACAAGTGTAGAATTCCACCAGGTTGCATCCCTACTGAGATCCTCCCGATAAGTATCCCAGTCAGTTGCTTTAGGCTTGCCATACCTTTGAACCTCAGGTCTATCGGCTGTCAAGGAGAAGCATATCCGTCTATGATCTGATAGGGACGTATCCGACGATACATGCCACCCCCTGAACACTTCGCTAATACTTATAGAACATAATGTGAAATCAATTACCTTGCGACATCTAGATGTCACGAAGGTAGGTGCATTGCCCCGATTCAATAAAGTTAAATCAGTACCTCTGTGGTTGGTGTCCTTACTACCCCAAGTTGAATGATGTGCGTTAGCATCACTTTCGATGAGCAATGGCCATCCTTTAACGCAGCAATAGTCCACCAGATTTCTCTATTCCTCAGATGGTGGTGGGTCCTGGGAGCAAATGGTAGGTACGCTGGGCAAAGCAACATAGGTTGGCGCCTGCCTCCTGAATGGTGCTCGATCTTTATTGCTACCAAATCTCTAGAAAAAAGTCTTGGTAATCCAATAAATTTAATATCGCCTCTAACATAAAGTGCTGCCCCAGGCGTTTCTACGGAACTATCAAAAGTGACTGAACCGCTCTTATTGCTTAAGCTTATAACTTTTGCCGTGTAAGTCCAAGGATCTTGTATTAAGGAAAGAACCGTTTGCGCCGCTGTCAAACGTTTGCTTAAGATAGCAGAGGCTCTTTTAGCGTGGTGAAGGTTTATCTGGATAAAATCCAGACTGGAAGGGAGACATCTAGTTTCCATTTTAACTTCCAGTTCGCTCCTCCACCTCTTCCGAAAACAAATCTGGAGCTTTGTCTTCGGGTGTAACTTCGGTTTTTGAGAAGATCTTCACATTGATCATCTTCAACCCATAGTGAGGCCTGCCATCGATCTTCTCGAGACTCTCGAAAACTCCTAGCTCTGCAGTTATAACAAGTTGGGTAGCTTGACTACCCGCCTTGAAATCGATGAACTTCCATCCTCCCGTTTTCATGGTCGGATTTTGGACTTCTATCCTTTTAAGTACTGCTGTTGGTTCCACGGTTACTCCAGGAATCCAAGCTTTACAGACTTTGGGAAGTCTTTGCTATCAATCACTTTGATCTTAGCTACTGTCCAAGGTTGTAATCCGCCAAAAGCTTCAATAAGCCAAGTTCAGAAAACTTTGTCCGAACAGATGACGATGAAAGTATCATTTTTGAAGCGGCAATCTTCAAGTCTTGGGATGATTTCTCATCTTTGAGTTTGGTTATTGGGAACCCCTCGGTGACTACGGCTACTTTCAGGTGACTTTAAAGGGCCTGGCTATAAGAGACTGTTGGACCCCTCCGCCGCATCTTCTTCTGTTCTCCAATTTCATTCGGTATGCTGCTATAAGAATAGGGCCTCATTGGAGTCCCGATGGCTCCCCACTTAGAGATTTCGAAGTATGCTCTAAGGCTTCTTCGGTAATTTCCATCTTCTCAGAAGATGCTTTTTTATAGGAGTCGTTGCAGACTCTCCCTAGGTGTTTTGTTTTTGATTTTGGAAAGAGCTCATTTTGTTCCCTCGAGTAGCTTGGAAAATATTTGATCAATCTCTACAGAGCCCCGATAATCAAATAATATTGGGTGATGAAAAATACTTCTCGTACGTCTTTCCTGAGCGAAACAAGGCTTGGGTGGATCACGGAAAAATTTGGACATTAACCGCGAAGCCGAATATCCATGCCCAGGCAAAAAAGACCATTTACGGGTCACGGCAATTCATTTTCGAGTTAGAGAATGCTCGGCCACATGCTCTTTAACGAACTAAAGAAACTATCTTTGATTTGGGCTGGGAAATTTTCCCTTACGTGACGTATTTCCCAAAATTGAACTCAATAGATTATCACCTTTTTCAATCGCTTCAAAATCATCTTGCTGAGATACACTTCACATCAGTCGAGAAGGTATGAAAAAGAAGGAATGGTTTTATTGCCTCGAAACCACCAAGTGTTTACGCAGTGGAACTCGTCACTTACCCAACAGGTAGAGCAAGTACATCGAAGACCCTGGGTAAAATTTCAATGATTAATGTTTTTCTACTTTTTTATAAATAACGTTTGAATTTTGTACAAAAAACCACTGAATTAAATTGTGCACCCATAATTCTGCTGCGCTGGTGCCCTAATTTGAAAATGTTCGAATTATCATACGGCCTAATTTTCATTTTTCCAAATTACTTTTTGACATAATCTCAAATTATCATTTTCCATAATTATAATTTCTCCAAATTAACATTTGCCCTACTTTTTCTTTTTCCGAGTTTTCCAATTTGTATTTGACCGAAAGTTCGTTTTAACTAAGGTACTATATTATACAGAAATGGTGAATCGTGACAGCCATGTTTGTACGTTATAATTAAGTGTCAAGTTCAATCGGTATAATTTGACAGTTACCTTTTAACCATTTAAGACATCAAAAATTATGAAATATAAATAATCAAATATGTAAAAGTAAAAAATGGTAAATTACAATCCCTCGAAATGTGAAAATATTCAAGAAATTGTTGCAACTGTTCAGATGAGTAGTGGCAACACAATGATAATTTAATATTATTTAAGATTATGCAAAGTAATAATTTGTATGTAGTGCATGCAAAATATTATAAAATTTACTTTTTCAGTATTTCAAATTTGTTGATGTTGGGGCATCATATTCTCCTATAAAAACATGCATTTGCTGTCCTGATGATTAATTTCTCTCGTTTCCCATATTTTTTTAACTTACGATTATATATTCACTCAGGTGATTTTTTTTGGCTTTTTTAAAAATTAAACTTGGCACCCCTAAAAATTGTTCCTTTTGCCGAGAAAATGACCTCTGACTTGTTTCAGAATTAAAAAAATATATTTAGAGGTCGCTCAAGGCAATTTTAGGGCAAAAATGCTCATTCCTAATTAAATTTAAGCCATTTATTAATTATTCATTTCTGGCGCGCATGAATTTTGTTCTTTACAATTCAATATTGCACTTAGATTTTTTCAGATTTTTAAAATAACATTCAAAGGTCGCTCGAAGCCATTTTAGGGCAAAAATGGCCATTCTCGATTAAAATGACGCTATTAATTGATTATTTATTTCTGATGCATATGAATTTTGCTATTTACAAGTCAATATTGCACTCAGATTTTTTTCAGTCTTTTACAATGACATTCAAAGGTGGCTCAAAGTCATTTTCTTAATAAAATGTTGATTCAATTAAATTTTCTCTAGTTCTTTTTTGAGAAACAGTGTCAATTTATTAATTGCGGCAAAAAAATTAGTCCAAAGGTTTAATAACTGCGTGTCATATTACTTTAAGGTCATTCAAGGTCATTTTGCGAAAAATGGTCATTCAAAATTTTTTTCTTTTTCATGGTAGTTCTTTTCTTTTTTTAATTTTGCTTTAAATTGAAAATAGAAAACGTTAAAAACAGTAGGATATCGCAGCTTTAATAACATGTGATCAAGTTTCGTTGTCAAATTGTAATTATGAAGAATTAATTATCCTAAATGCAGAAGAAGGGGTAATTATTTACCTTTTAGAAAAGAAAGAGGAAAACTTAGTTGGCGATAAACTACCATCTATGTAATATGCAAGTGTTAGCAACAACTTGACTAATTTTTTTCGCCGAAATGAATAAATTGACACTGTTTCTCTATAAAAAAAAAAACCAAAGAAAATTTAACTGGATCAACATTTTATTAAGAAAATGACCTTGAGCCACCTTTGAATGTCATTGTAAAAATCTGAAAAAAAATCTGAGTGCAATATTGATTTTTAAAGACAATTCATGCACGCCAGAAATGAATAATCAATAAAAAGCGTGAATTTAATATCTGAATTTGTATGTACGCTCCCGATTCACTCACATTGTATTTTTAGAACGCTGTATTTTTTTATATAAAATTATATTTTATTGGAGCAATTGAAAAAAAAATGGTGAAAAACATTTTAGTTTTACAAATTTATGTCGAATTTTCGACATGGCCACCTTGAGCACGAACTATGGCTCTGAGTCGGTCGACAAACGAGTCGCACGCTGCACGAATGTGCTCCTGCGGGATCTTCATCCATTCACGAAGAAGGGCTTCCTTGAGCCCATCAACACTCTGGTCAACACTAAAAAATACCAGAGTGTTGATGTGCTCAAGACAGCCCTTCTTCGTGAATGGATGAAGATCCCGCAGGAGCGCATTCGTGCTCGATTCTCGATCAACTAGGAGCCATAGTTCGTGCTCAAGGCGGCAGTATCGAAAATTCGACATAAATTTGTAACATTTAAATGTTTTCCATCATTTTTTTTAATTGCTTCAAAAAAATTAAATTTGATATATTTAAAAAAATACAGCGTTCTGAAAAGGTGCATTTCAATTGGGCCACCCTGTACCATCTAATAGAACTTTGTCTGAAATAATTTATAACTCTTTTTCTAATTCTTCATCGGTTTATTTAATTGTGTTCGTAATATATTGTGAAATTAACTCTTATGCCGTATTTATAAAAAAAATTGTGAATTTAATATTTTATCTGAAATTTGTATGTACGCCCCTATTTCACCTCAAAAAAGTGAAAAAAAGTTTCATCTTTTGTTGAGAAAACGTGCTTATACACCGATCCGCGTTTGTATCTGTACGAGACTCTGCTTCTAGAGTTTACTTGAAAGAAATTTGAGTTTAATAAAGTATTTATTTTATATAAAAACCTTCCCCACAGGTTATGGGCTAACCGCACCCTTAATACAGCTAAAAACTTATAAATCGCGTGTGCTCAGTGGTTGAAAGTAAGATAGGTGCCGAGTGGGAGGCGATCGCGCCATTTTTCCTTCTACCTACCCACGTGAAGAGGCCGGCAAGCGAGAGTCGAGAGAAAAACGAACGGACGAGGTTCTTTGTCGGCCTTGCGTTCTGGTTTTTTTTCTGTTTGTACGAGGGTGGAGTTGTTTCGTCCCCAAAAACACACGCTTGCATCGACATCGTCTCTACATCTCTCGGTCTGAGTAACATCGAGGAGACTCGTTTTTTCTGTGCGAGGAAAATCAACAAAGAATGTCAGCCAACAAGTATTGGGATCGAGTCGGCTAAGAGGCATATCAGAACCGAAGGCTCAAGGAGATGTAAGTAGAGTGAATAAAGGAATTAAGTGTGCTTTTTTTCCTTGTTTTTAACGCCCGAGAAAGCGTAAGTGTAGAGGGGGGGGGGGGGTAAACAGAAGGAGGAGGGCAGCCAGCGAGTGGGCAGCCACGCGCCTTTTGTTCAACGAGTTGTAACAGGCGTCCGCGCGTTTTTTTCGAGCTTTTTTTCTAGCTTCATGCACGAGGACCGCGTCGCGGCATATTAACACTATCGTACTGATATTTTCGCGATTTTAGATACACGAGGAGAATTAACCGGGAATTATTTATCCTCCTGTAAGTGTTGTTGCTAAAATGTTTGTCGATATCAGATTGACAATAGGCGAGTAAAATTTTTTTCTGAGACGAAATTTTTCGCATAACGAGAAAGTTTTTTCCAAAAATATTTTTAGAGTTTTGAGACAATTTTGGAGTATCGAGTTTTTTTTCTTTGTTTCGAGTTTTTACGAGTATGAGAATTTATTTTGAATATCTTCAAATTTTCCCGAGTTGAAAAATATTTAGTAAACACGATTAATTTTCTTCCAACGCCTAATTAAAATTGTGCAGCTGTGCTAGCAATTTTGTTTTGGTGGGCAGTGCGAACGCACGATCGACTCCCCGTGCACTTTTGCTGCCTTGAAGTAGCATCTCCATTGGAGAGGGCGTAAGCTGTGCGCACCGGTTTCCAAAAAATTCTTGGCAGTTAAATTGACTATAGGCTGTGCAGTCAGACAAAGTTTGATAAAAATTATACCCGATACTGAGCATGAATACTTTGCTCTAGCGAGGAGTTACAACGACTGGAAAAAGAGGCTGAGAAAGCCAAACAGCGAGAAATTAATTCGAGAAGGGAAGCCGAGTTAGCAGCATCCCAATCCTCCAGTCTGGGCCAAACCGTCAATAGTCCTCCGGTTATTGCAGAACCCGGGTCTCTGACCAATGGTCTGACCAAACACCACAACACCGACAATAACCACATCAGCAACAACAACAACAACAACAGCGGCATTACAGTGGATGGATAAACTTAAATCCGAGTTAGCAGCGACTGAACTACTGGACATAATTGACGAGACAGTCAGAGCACAAAAGATATTCTCGATAAGTTGAAAGAAATCAAATAGACATAATCTAATATCACTGACACTTTAGCGAGACAGAAACTGTATAATTTAAGAATTATACCTAAACAAACAGTTTTGGACTCCATTACAAAATTCGAAAATGTCATCATCGAGTACCAGAATTGCCAAGGAGCAATCAGATTACCCGAGGTTGAGAAAAGAAGTGCAATCTTGCGAGCCGTTTCTGGAATTTATCCAGAAATTAGCCACGCGAATAACACATTATCTAGAAGTTCCTAAAAGGAACTCAGTTATATATATATATATATATATATATATATATATATACCATTAAACCATTTCCCTTTCAGGGTAGGCGTGACACTACCCGATTCGGGTAGTGTTTCTAGGTTTTTCTTGTAGTTATAAATAACTACAAGTGTGGGCTCACCACACCCACGATGTGCCAACAGCACTCATGTCAGTATTCTTGAATGGTCACCCATCCAAGTACTAATCGCGTCCAACGCTGCTTAACTTCAGTGATCTGACGAGAACTGGGTTTTTCAGCGTGGTATGGCCGTTGGCCGTTATGATGACATAAAAACTTTTCTGTTTAAGACAGAGGCGAGTAAAAACGAGGCAATGGGTCCTCAGGTGAGTCAGGCTAAAGCTTCGACTAATATCCACTAAAAGAGCGCAACTTGTGGAATTGTTTATACTGTAACGCGGATGTCAAACATCGCTCGAAGACATGTCCTAAAACCCCCGACAACCGAGGTAGGGATTTTAATTATGCTTTTAACAAAAGCCGAGGAGGTCGAAGTAAAGTTTAGGGTGGAAAGGGTAGAGGTGGTAATGAAGGAAAAGAACATTTCCGTGGGGTCGACAAAAATAAAAGCAAAAACTGTATAAACAAGAAGAACAAGACGGGAAGGCGAAGCGAAGGCCCACCGAATGCTCCGAAGGATAATACTGGAGGTATGTTACAGACTATGTACTTTTCCCGTAATTATGGTGATTCTGAAGAGGTCGCTTTTGTCGCGCACTCTGGTGCTACCGAGCATATTGTTAACTAGGGGTCTAATTTTGTCTAATTTCGAGCGGACAAATGGCGAGGTAATACGATGCGCGAATAGAGATAAGTCTGAGAATATAGAAATAGATGGAAAAGGCGATTTATTTATGAGATCGAGTAACGGGAGATATATTCGTTTAACTAATGTTTTAGCAGCCTCAGAGGTGGCAGATAATCTTATTTCACTAATACGTTTCGCCGAGGCGGGATTAAGTATACACATGGACGGTGAGTTCTTGGATATTTATGATAAAGAAAAGGGCGAAAGTTAGCTGACGGGTACTTACGAGGCACCGATCTGGCTAATCAAGATAGCAGTCAAAAACAGACTGACTGAAAACTTTGATTACGATGAGTACTCGTGCGTAGCACGATTTGCTTCTCTTGACGATTTTTCTGCAGCAGTCTCAGAGTGATGTAATAAATTTCGAGTCTACGAGGTCGGAGGAAGCTCCAGATTTTGAAAACGAGTCATACCACTCTGGGACTGGGAGGGAGAATGGAGAGAAGTCTCAAAAAGAGGAAGCGAATTCTGACTGTTTGGATTGGGAGTTGAGTGACCGGTTCCTGGGAAACAGAATCTTAGATCAGAACTCACCTGACGATTTACGTAAGCTTGAGGAGTTAGCTAATAGTAAAGTCGAGTGACATAGTCGCAAAAGTTCCAAAAGGTTAAATTCAGGCATGCTATTGCACGTGCGTTTACGCCATCCACCCCTGAAATATCTGAGATTTCTAAAAAGTATCGAGAGTAAATTGCGAAGCCTTAAGATTAACGACGAAGACATCAGTAACTGCGAGACATGTATTTTAGCGAAAATGAAGAGGTGACCGTTCAGTGAGATAAGAACGAGAGCCGAGAGACCACAAAAATTAATTCATACTGACACGATGGATCCAATCAAACCCCATTCCAACCCAGGTGGAAACCGGTTTATAATCACTTTTGTCGATGATCATTCGAGGTTCGCTAGAATATATTCGGTATAAAATATAAAAGTGGCTCCGGTTTGTGCCTGGAAAGTTACTTGAGAACCACGAGAAATCTTGTCGGTAAAGACGAGAAAGTCTTTTTTATCAGAGCAGACCGAGGTACCGAATTTACTGGTGGCGAGTTTCACGAGCTTATGGAGCGAGAGAAAATTGATAGCAATTTTACACCGGGAGACAGTCCCCAGTTGAACGGCACTGCTGAGCGTTTCAACCTAACACTGCAGGAAAGGATTCCAGCTTCATTGTTCGATTCAGGCATCCCTACGAGTATGTGGCTTCTGGCAGCCGAGGTAGCTGTACACATGTACAACAGAACGCCGGATAAGTCTATAAACTTCGAGTTGCCTATAAGAAAAATTGCCCCGTTAGAAAAGGGCCATTTCGGTAAGATTAGGAGATTTGGTTGCATTGCGTATGCACACATACCGTACCCTGATGACAAGTTTTCGCCCCGAGCAATTAAAGCTGTTTTCGTTGGCTTCTCGACCAACAGCTACGTACTGTGGCACCCCACATCGAGGAAATTCATAATTTACAGAAACGTGAGCTTCAACGAGATACTCATGTATAAAGATGTGTACGGAGGTAAAAGTTTAGAGGAAATTGAGGACACAGAGTTAGACTTTGGCGATGACTTGGCAAGTGTTGAGCGAGAGATACAAATAAACTGCAATGAGCAGCCAGAGGAAGTACAGGGGGAGATACCTCCTCCTGAAAATCGAAAACGAGGAGGACCGAGAATAAATACCCACGAAAACCAGGTGAGCGAGGAGCCTCCTGTTAGGAAGAGAAATCAACCTGCCAGGAAAGCTAAAGAAGGTCGTGACTTCATTATCTATGCTCGGCCAGTTCAAGATACTAGCCAGCGTCAACAAAGACCCTACGTCGTACAAGGAAGCCATGAACTCATCTCATAGACATGAGTGGCTTCAGGCAGTTTCTGAGGAACTGAATTCCATGTACCTTAATGACCTTAATGTACCTTTAAGGCCAGACTAGTCATCCGAGGATTAAAAGATAAAAAGGAGTATGAGTTAACTAAAATTTATGCCCCTGTCTCGAGGTTGGCTGTGGTCAGGGCCGCCCTTGCAGTGACCAACAAATTGGACTTAGAAGTTTGTCAAATGGATGTCAAAACGGCATTCCTGAATGGCATTCTGGAGGACGATATCTAAATGAAGATTCCGGAAGGAATTGATTGTGATGAAGTCATCCGAGAGACACGTATTTGTATACCATTAAGCCATTTCCCTTTCAGTGTAGGGGTGACACTACTCGATTCGGGTAGTGTTTCTAGGTGGATAGCTTCTTGTAGTTAGTACTAACCGCGCCCAACGCTGCTTAACTTCAGTGATCTGATGAGAACTGGATTTTTCAGCGTGGTATGGCCGTTGGCCAGTTGTAAACTCAATAAATCTCTACACGGATTGAATTCAGTCCTAAGAGATGGAACGAAAGATTTACAAAAGAAGTGAAAAACATTGGCTTCGAGCACGACATAAATGAGCCATGCCTGTTTACTTGGAGAAAACAAGGCAAGATGGCCCTAATTGTCCTGTATGTGTATGATTTGCTTGTTGCGAGTAATGACATAGCAAAACTGAATGAGATTAAACGTGAGTTGAGTAAAGCATTTCAAATGAAGGATTTAGGTGAACCAGAAGTCTTTCTTGGAATGCAAATTACGAGAGACAGGAGAAATAAAGTAATGACTTTGTCTCAGACCGAGTACACTGAGAAAATCCTTGAGAGGTTTAATCTAAAAAATTCAGCTCCACATGATACTCCTATGGTCACGAGGAAGATTAAAACCCAAGAGCTGAGCAAATTGGAGAGTTTGGAGAAATCTGAACGCTTCAAAGCTTCGGGGGTGCCATTCAGGGAGGCTACTGGAAGCTTGTTGTACTTAGCCAGTGCAACAAGACCTGATGTCGCCTATGCAGTCTGTACTCTAGCGAGGAGACAGCTAAACCCAACCGAGCGAGACTAGGAGGAGGTCACGAGAATTTTTAAGTATCTGAAGGCACAACGACTTTGGGACTCAGATATCGAGGTGAGTCTGAAGTCATAAGTGCACTGACGGATACAAGCCTCTTGGACTGTGAGGGTTCGAGGTCCACGTCTGGCTATGTAATCAAGGTTTATGGCCACACAATATTCTGGAGGAGCCACAAACAACGATTGGTTACACAATCGTCCTGCGACGCTGAGTACCTGGCACTTGGCGAAGTCTGCAGTGAAATAATATCTCTGGACAAGGCCCTAAGGGACATGGTTGGCAAGTCTTTTCACACAGAAACCATTCATTGTGATAGTCAAGCGGCGATGGACAACAGTCAAAAGGAAGGCTGTCACAAATTGAAACACCACGACGAGAATATTGAGACTATCGAAAAGAATTTAGCTCACAGGGAACAGACTGGAAATCGAAAATTACTTTCCGAGGCGCACGGTGACTTCGTGAAGCAGTGTATCAAAGAGAAAAGGGTGACAGTTTGTAAGATAAACACTAAAGATAACACTGCTGACATATTCACGAAGCCACTGGAAAGGGGCGATTTCAGAAAACATAGAGCGAGCTTATTAAACTGAGGGGAACTTATAATTTAAATGATAACGAATTTGCGAGTTTAATATTTGTCTAATTATTTGTTTCCATTTATTTTTTATAGGTGGCAAATCATAACAAGAAAGGCAGAATTACAGTTAAATACATTGTAACGAGTTCGAGTTTTGAGCATTCCCGAGATCAAGTTTAACTCAGAATACTTCTGCACTTACAAAAATTAGAAGTTATATACAATCACACTTCAATTGATGGATCAGAAAGAACGAGTATTATTTATATTTTCTTCCATTATTAAAGAGAAAGAACCTTGATTAGTGTGTAACTACTTAAAGTAATATTTATACTTATTTTCTATGTTTGCTTCCAGCGAATTTTGATGTCATGTAAGATAGAAATCAAATCGTCTATTTGTACACATGCGGTCCGCTGACTAAGCGAAGGGAGTGTTGAGAAAAGGCGCTTATACACCGATCCACGTTTGTGTGTGTACGTGTGCGTGAGGGACGGCAACAGCGCTCCGGCGCTGCTGCTGTATGCGAGCAAATGCCGAGCTGTGAGCATGCGCTGTACGAGACTCTGCTTCTAGAGTTTAATTAAAAGAAATTTGAGTGTAACAAAGTATTTATTTTATATAAAAACCTTTTCCACATCTTTCATCACTTTATTGAGGTTAGGAACGAAATGCGACCTGACCGAGTCAAACCAACCCCGGATTCGGATTCAGCGACCCCAAAAACGTATAGGAATGTTTGTCTTGTCTGGCGGACAAGAACTATTTTTTCGTGTGCCTGTGAAAACTATTCTTTATGTTATTAAAAACGCCAGACCTTATACTATCACTTGAAAATCTAAGTTTTTTAAATTAATAATTATCGAGTTTGGCAGTGTGTTATTCCCATGCTATCGTTCTAGCGATTGAATAATAATAAACTTGGAACATCAATAGTCTATCCTAGAAGAAAATTGACTATTATACAGTAGAAGTCCGATAAGTTTCTCATTTCGGGGCTGTAGGAGCGGAAAATTCCAGGAATTGCGGACTTATCGGATGCCCCCTCCAGTAGCACGATATTAGGTGCGCGCATGCGTGAGAATGATGCGCAAATCATAAGCAAAATAGCACACGTAGTGGGAGAACCCCAATTAGTGTGCGTGCCGTGCGTGTGATGACGTTTTAAGGGGAGTGTACACTTATCGGACGGCAACTTATCGGACTTCTACTGTACTATCCCTTGAAATTTTCAATTTCTTACCTGGCTCAGGTGTCAAAACGCCCCGCGCCCCAGACAGGGACCCCGCTCTTAGACTATTTGATCAAATCAGTTAAAAAGCTAAGAAGAAATGTAGTAAACAAGATCTATTAGTGGCCGTTAAAAATACTTAATACCTTAACGGGGGGAGGTCACCTCATGCGCTACCACAACGTTAAACTTACACACGCTTACTACAGAAAAAAAATTGGACAACTTTACAAACTTGTCCTATTTACTTTTTTGAGGTCGCTGAACCCAAATCTGATGTCATAATTACAATACAAAAAGGGCATATAAAATATGGCGGTTAATCTCGACTCGGGAAAAGTCCAAATGTGAAGCCATTTCCAGTGCGGATAGCACTCGCATGGGTGACCATGTGCGACGTGCGACCTGGTTGTGTATTCGCTGCGGTTTTAACTAATGTGGAGCGAGTGGTTCGACGCCAAAGATGATTGTGGGCATTCGATGGTCGTGGTCGATATCTACCTTTAAAACTCGACTGTCCAAAAATCCGGCTTAACTTGGAAGGCGGTTTTCTGCAGTTTTCCTCTCCCCTGGCCAAACGTCTAGGAAAATGCGAGTTCTTCTAATAAAGTCGGAGCAGCGAGGGTGAACTGTATATGAGCACGTCAGAGCAAAAGAAAGACTCCGCAGAGCCGCGAGGAACAACGAGACAAGTACCGTTAGAAAGAGAAACTCTTACGCAGAATGCCTGAACAGTTTATTCCTCTCGACTCTGCGGAGTCTTCCTTTTGCTCTGAGGTGCTCATATATACCTTTGTTTCACCGAGGTTTTAAAATAAAGGCATAGTACAAAAGTTTTTTAACCGCAGTGCTACGGGACTTAAATGGACTAGCCCTTGGATAATACACAAATTCAAATTCGCGATGACATTTTTTTAGCAGATTTTACATTCTAGAGAAAAATAATTACATATATATGACGTGACATGACATGTGCCATCAGATTTAGATTCAGCGGCCTCAAAAAGGCAAATATTACCAATTTCGTAAAACTTGCAGAATTTCTTCAATTTTTGTTTCACCACTTTTTATTTTGAAATTCTGACGTCAGATTTAGATTCAGCGACCTCGAAAACGTAATTATGGTCAATTTTGTAAGGCTGCACAAACTTTCCCAATTTTTCTTCCACCATATTTGATCCGCCATTTTTTATTTTGAAATTCTGATGCCAGATTTGGATTCACCGATCTCAAAAACCAAAAGATAATCAACTTCGTTAAGTTACCATCATTTTTCTGATTTGTGTCTCTTAGGGTGGCCCAAAAATATACATTTTGGACTTTTCGACCCGCGTCGACGCCAAATCGTTCTCTCGTAGAAACAAATAAATACATACTTTTTTATTTTGAAATAAAATGATTTTTAGTACGTTGTAGAGTATTTTGAAGTTTTCTCCTAATGTACGAATTAAAATAGAAAAGTTTCAAGAGAACCTGAAGCGAGCCCTGAGATTTAACCCAGACGGCAGTTTTAGTTTTATTACTCTGTTATTTAACTCATTCAAGTCAAATGTTCCCCAAGGGTTGGGGTATTGTAAAAAAATTAGTTGCTTCCCCAGACAGTGCGAACACAAAAATTGCTCTACAACGTACTAAAAATATTTTTATTCAAAAATAAAAAAATATGTATTTATTTGTTTCTACGAGAACGATTTGGCGTCGACGCGGGTAAAAAATTCCAAAATGTATATTTTTGAGCCACCCTAGTGTCTCTCCATATTGGAACTTCCATCTTTAACCGGATTTTCCTTAAAAGGAAATGTGCCACGCTATTTTTCGTAGCAGATTCGAATTCAACATTGAAAAAGCTGTGAAATATGGTATCTTGCACTAAAAGAAACTTTTTTTTTCTTGTTCCAGTACAATTTTGTAAATTTGGTCAAAAAATGACGGTCTCCATCACTCAACTATTAAAAAATTCGCGATTAAATCACATTGAAAAGGAAACCAAAGAAGAAATCGCAAAAATAATAGTGAAACATAATGAAATCTTTACACTAAACCAAGATCCTTTACCTTGCACAAATTTAAACAATCGCACAGTAAAATTATTAACAGGCAAAATAATTAACCTAAGATCGTATAAACAACCCGAGGCCGACAAGCAGTTCATTAAGGTAGTTCCTAAGAAAGGAAATATACTTAGAATGGTATTTGATTATAGACAGATCAATAAAGATACTAATCAAAACGCCTACACATTACTAATAATTGACGATATATTTGATCATTTAGGACAAGCAAAATTCGTATCAACTTTTGATATGAGTGCAAGATCCCACCAAATCCCGACGGATGAAGAATCTAAAATATACACAGCCTGCTCCACAACACAAGGATATTTCCAGTATAACAGATTGCCAATAGATCGCAAAACACAACGGCGAAATTTCGATGTATGATGCATAATGCCTTCAGAGGGCTTATAGGCGTTGAATTCTTTGTCTATACAGACGATATAGTGGTATTTGGAAAACTCTAGGTGAACATAACAAAAACTTAATAGCTATTTTTTAAAGAATAAAACAATTAGGACTACCTACATAAATTAAAGAATTCATTCCGTCTTACGGTCACATAAAATAAAAACAAACAGAGCGATCGTTTAACTCATATTTATTTTTGATTCCTTACGTTACGGCAACTACTGCCTGCCTTTCTTAAAGGTAACCTAAATATAGTTACAATTCGTAATATAAAACAAAAATATGAAAAATAATTTGATATAATTATATAAGTTGTACCTGAGTTGAACAAATTGAATTAATCGAGCCATTTTTTGAAGAAAAAAAGATCATTCAAAACAATCATAAGATTGTCAAAACCATGTCGAAATGGAAATTCCAGTCAATTATAAGTCATGATAAAAACGTGAACATTATATGAAGTCTCATCAACTGAACAAACTTCAATCACGTAAAAACTACACATTAAAAATATAAATAAACTTTTTAATGGTTAGGTTAGACGAAAAAGAAAAGGAGTGAATTTTTTTGTATTTGTATTTATTTGCAAAAAGTTCCTAGGGCTAATTAGCCCTCTAAGGCACAGAGAGTACAATAAAATCTATTATTAATACTGTAGAAGACGAATGAAAAAGACAATTTCTGAAAAATCCCAACCTGAAGGGAAGCATTATAAATATGAAGAACAGGAAAAGTGACAGGAAGAGCTAGACGTACTATTTTAATAGATATACCATCAGAACCCAGAGCATTAGATCTTACTTCTGATAGGGTTTCAAAGAGGTAAGAAGAAGGGGGGGGGGGGAAAAGTGAAAATTTGTGTGAGCAGAGTAAAGAAGGTATTTAACAAGTCGTCAGGAGAAAAGTTGCAGTCAGTAGGTTAATGTTTTGAAGGAATTAGACCAAGCCTTCTTAATAAAAGCCAGATAATTCTTTTTTACTTCTGTTTACTATGACATTATAATTCTATTGATTATATGTGTCCCCGATTTTTGTTTTGACTACATTTCACAGTGTACGAAATTCAGCTTTAATGCCTATATTTTTCGTTCTTTTAGCTAATCTTCGTTTCTTATCGCGTCTTTTCATGAAACTTTTTATTTCGGGAGTGATCCAAGGGGAGAATTTTTTTTTTGGTTGTGCCAGGTGTAAAGGAGCGAATTTATTAAATGCTGAAGATAAAAAAAGTTAATTTTTTTACTTTTCTGTTAATATCCACAGCAGCATACAAATCTCCAGCAGAATATACTAACGAATGTAAGTATTTGGTTAAATTATTTGATGCATTAAGGTTCGTCTTCAGATCTTCTGCAAGGATGATATTATTTTAGTTGGGGATTAAGGAAAAAAATGTGAGATTCCACGGTGTGCCTCGACTGACTTCAACCCAGAAGGGCTTGCATATGCCCATTTTTTTCTGAATATACTTCTGGGATCCCCCACGATCATTTTGAGCCAAAAAAAATCGCTTGGGCCCTTTTTGAGAAAACTCTTTTTTTGATTTTTTTGAAGAGGTTAATCAACATATTTTAATGAAAAGAAGTTAAACGTGGAATTCCATTGGCTCAAACCATTCAGTTTGGCAACCAAAAAAAGGCTACAGGTGCTGAAAATCTTACGAGAACTGAAACCCTTCGATATTTTTTAAAAATGGTGAAAAAAGTGGAAAAATCAGTTTTTTGAAAATTTCCTTATTACAGTTCATCCTATGTCCCAAACACCTTAACAAGAATTAAAGTGCTTGAAATTTTCTGCAAAATGAAAAAAGTCGAATTTTCTATCTCTAAAAGTTTGGGAGTTATGGTCCTAAGAATTCGATTTTAAGCGAATAATTTGAATGAAAAAAATATATATAGTTTTAGGGAAATAACTTATTTTCTATGCATACCTAGTGAAAATTTCCGAATAATTAATTAAGGAAGACTTAATTTTGAGTAGATCTAAAAAAAAATGCTCTAGCTGTAATAGAACCAAAATTATGGCCTTCTGAATATGACCTTTTTTATGTAGTTTTGTTCAACGTCAATTTTTAAATAAAATTTATCGTTTTCTAAAAGAACTTGTTTCGCTGGCAATTCAGGAGAAAATTGACACCAGATATGTTAAGGAGGACCTAATTTTTAGCAAATGTAAAAAAAAAATAATGCTCTAGCTCTAATCGCATCGAAATTATGGCCTTCTGAATATGATCCTTTTGTAATGAAATTATGTTAATTATCATTTTTTTTTAAATTAAGTACAAAATCAAAATTTCATCAATTTTTAAAATAAAATATCTTGTTTTTAAAAATAAATAAGTTCCTGAGCATTGGACATGATGGAGTCTGTTCACTCAGATTTTAAAGCCGTCTGGACAAATATAAAGTCTCTGGAGAATCATCCAAAATACGTAAGCAGGCTACAACGTGCATTATACGAATTTAATAGCCTTCACTCATTTTAAGCTTACAATCATATTTTCATAATATCGTTACTAAGAGATTTCAGTTCATAATTAAATTAATTAAGTCTTCATTTAATTCAAGGACAAGATACACAATATGATAAAAACATTTTTCATGTCTCATCCTCCAGAAAGGAAAAATTAAAAAAAAAAAATGTCATCAAAATTCCATAAAAAGCGTAATTTTTAGGAGGCCATAATTTCGATGCGATTAGAGCTAGAGCATTATTTTTTTTAGATTTGCTAAAAATTAGGTCTTCCTTAACCTGTATGGTGGCAACTTTCTCCTGAATTGCACGGTGAATGAATTCTTTTGGAAAACGATACATTTTATTTAAAAAATTGACGTTGAACAAAATTTCATAAAAAAGGGCCATATTCAGAAGGCCATAATTTTGGTTCTATTACAGCTAGAGCATTGTTTTTTTAGATCTAATAAAAATTAAGTCTTTTTTTAAATAACTTACTGGCAACTTTCACCTAAAATGCTAAGAAAATGAGTTCTTTTGAAAGACGAGAAATTTTTTTTATAGAATTGATGTTAAACAAAACTTCATGAAAGAGGGTCATATTCAAAAGGCCATAATTTTGGTTCTATTAGAGCTAGAGCAATGTTTTTTTTAGATCTACTCAAAATTAGGTATTCTTTAATTAATTATTGGGCCACTTTTACCAGGTATGCATAGAAAATAATTTATTTCCCTAAAACTATATATATATTTTTTTTATTCAAATTATTCGCTTAAAATCGAATTCTTAGGACCATAACTCCCAAACTTTTCGAGATAGAACATTCCATTTTTTCATTTTACAGAAAATTTCAAGCACTTTAATTCTTTTTAAGGTGTTTGGGACATAGGATGTACTGGAATAAGGCAATTTAAAAAAAAAACTGATTTTTTCACACTTTTTTCACCATTTTTCAAAAATATTGAAGGGTTTCAGTTCTCGTAAGATGTTCAGCACCTGTAGCCCTTTTTTGGCTGCCAAACTGAATGATTTGAGCCAATGAAATTCCATTTTTGACATATTTTCATTAAAATATCTTGATTAACCTCTTCAAAAAAATCAAAAAAAGAGTTTTCTCAAAAAGGGCCCAAGCGATTTTTTTCTTTTTGGGCTCAAACTGATCGTGGGGCATCCCAGAAGTATATTCCGAAAAAAACCGGCATATGCAAGCCCTTTTGGGTTGAAGTCAGTCGAGGCACACCGCGATTCTAATTCGTTACCATAGGGAGCATTAGGAAGTTTATAAATCACCTCAACTGATACACTGTCGCGTGGCGAAAATACTTCAACAACAAAACACTCTGAAGTAGGATAAGTAGCTGTAGAATTCACAACCCACCCTTATACCCTTAAGGCTGTCATGGTTTTACAGACAGGCTCCACCCCCTCTTCTCTCATCTCTATCTCTACGAAAGAGCATATAGTGGTCGAGGGAAACAAGACTAGAAGGATGATTTGGCAAAAGCCAGGTCTCAGAGACTGCAATGATATAGTAAGTGCAGGACATAAAATGGCGTTTAAATTCAAGGTGATGAGCAATTAAAGATTGAGCGTTAACATGACAAATATTTAAGATTTCCATTGAAAATGTAAGATGGTTAGTTTTAAGTTGCAGGTTACCTGAAAGAATATTAGCTCATTGGAAAAGATAGTCGAAATAAAAATATCATGATCAATAACAAACAGAGCCCACTTTAAGTAATCACAAATAAGGTTAATTAGCGTCGTATAGTTGCTGAAATGACAGATGAAAAATAAAGCAGAATATAGTAAAGATTATATTGACGTAACAAATGTCCTTGTAGTACATAAGCAATCTCAATAGCTTAGTTAGAATCACTGAAAACCATTTGAGTTATTAATTAAAATTTTTTAATTGAAAAAATGATTATGCATGTTTCATGAGTTGAAAATCGGCCTAAATGACGGGTGATCTTACATTTACCGACATATACATACGAAAGATGATACTAGGAAGCAGTTTATGCTATCTAAGTCCCTCGATGGTCTGCAGATTAGCCAGGTAAATTCGTGGAGACCCATCCTCCTTGCGACAAAACATTTTCCCGCCTGGAATCCACAGATACTTGATTATCTCGTCTCTTCTGAGACCCAGGACAATGGCGTAGATTTTTCTGTTCAAAGAATACCGGGCATCGCGTAGATAAACAGGATATTTATCTTTGCTAGACCACCCGAGGTTAACAGTATAGAAGTCTCTAAGAACCTTCCGTTTCTCAATGCATTTGTCTCGCAGTAGCTGATTGCCGAGTTTCGCAAAAATGATAGGGTGGTTGGAGGATTTCGTGAGTGCAGGTGCCTTAATAATTCTGTATATTTTGACCACGTCTTCCCTCACAAAGGGAACGTCAAGGGCCTTAGCTATCGAGTCCATGGTAGTATTAAGATCTTCATTGGGTTTCATAGGGAAATTATGAATTTCCAAATTAGTTTGAAGGGCCGCCTGCTCGCTCACGTTAAGCGCATGCTCAAGTGTAGTCACTTACAATTTCAAATTATTGGCCTCCTTTTTAATCTTAGTTTTATCCTCCTTTCCAATTTCTGAAGCAGCTTCGAGTACAGAAATCCGATTTGTGTTCGCAGCAATGTCCGCTTTAATCGAAAATTTATGTTGCTTATTTTCGAAGTTTGTGATCCTGGAGAGAATCTCTTGCGACTGCGTAAACGCTTCCTTCTATCCTTCCAAGACAGCATTTCTGATCATAGCAGAGAGAGCAGGATGGTTGGTGGTAGCCCTTGCTGCTGAGGGGGCAGGAGCGTGAGGTGAAAACGTACCAACGGCGTTGCGAATATTAATTTCAGGTTTCCCAGGCGAACTATCATCGACTACCGCAAAGATGTAGCTGACGCGTTGCACTTTGCATTTTTTGCTGAAGAAATCTGTTTGATCCTTTTTAATGGCGAATTCGGTTATCCTGCACTGGTGCACTCCAGAGCACTCGAACCTGCTCCTTCTTACTTCTTCTCACTTCTTACTTCTTCCTCCGACCCGCTTCGGAGCTGGTCGGAGTGCTCTGGAGTGCACCAGTGCAGGATAACCGAATTCGCTCTAAGTCTATCAAAGTTTTTTTTTTAAACGTCGAAATTTGCACAGGCCAGATGGGTCAAAACGCCACATTTGAAACAGACAAGCACCTCAGGTCCTCCTCTGGAAATCACTTCCTTGCACTCCGGACACGCACCTATTGCTCTAAATGATTAATGACAGTTACTAATTAATCCCACTAAAAGCAAGATACTAGCCGTTTCGAACAAAAACAGTTTGCTCAGACGCATCAGACACACAAAGTCACAACTTGCAAATTTTTATTCAAAAAAGAGTAAGAAAAACTCGCGAAACTGCAGCATGTTTATAGATTTAGTCTTACAAGATGTAGAAAAAAGTGCTCTTGAATTAGTAGAATTCACACCTTTTTTTTATAAAATATATCTTGATGAAATTCTAGCAATTGTACTTTTTGACAAAATGTATGTTTTTTTAAATGTGTTTCATAGATTGCATTAAATTAACCAACGAACGTGAAAATGTTGATGTTATCAACTATCATGATTTACAAATATATAAAATTCCAAATGGTGATGTTCGTGCCATTCGGATCAGCAAGATTCAGAGGCGTGTAATTCTTATCTTCTTCAGAGATAATGCTGTAAAGTGGATTGTACACCTTGCTATTGAAATATGTATTCAGTTGTGTGATCTGCGATGCACACAATTCACGAACATTCAACACGCCTCTGCACGTGGATGGTTCTGTTCAACATTTCCAGATCGGAGCGAGATAATTTGATGAGCACGAAAGAGTAGGCTAGGAGCGAAATCGCGTAGATGATAACGGCCTTGATCTTGTTGGTCGAATTAAGGCTAGTTTCTAATATGGCTTTCAGGTCTTTGACAAATGTAGTCGTAAAGCTTTACTTAACAGAAGTGTGACAGGGTCCCATTGACTGTAGAATGCCTAGATATTTATACGACTCATCCATCGTCATTATTTCAATGAGCGCCTAATAGTCCATATGGACGACATCCATATGGATGTCGTTTGAAAACTGCAGAATGAAGTTTCTTTTCGCTGTATCCATAGCACGTGTTGTCAAGGGTCCTGCTAAGTGGGCTCAGCACTAAACAGAGCCATTGGGCACAGAAGGAGTCACCCTGGAACATACCAGTCATAATGCGCAAGAGTCTGGAGATCCTCGGTATACCACGATCAAAGTACTTGAGTTGCGTACCCTTGGGGATCATGGCGTGACTCAGAAACTAACTAACGCTTAAGCAGATCTTGTGCAGTTACGTGACGCGTCAGCTTCTGAGCTCTGTTACCTCGCCTATATTGCGTTCGCCCGCCCAGCTTGCATCTTATTTAGCTGATTTCGTCCTCAAAACTTCTCTTCCATGGCGGATCATGTCTGTCTCGCTGACAGGCGGTGTTGTTGCTCTGAGGTCTAGATTTTAATCCTAGTATCCTGACTGTGGCAACTACAGCGCAGTAAAAAAGCGACTGTACCTGTGTAATAGATAGGTGTTCAATCAGGTATAATGGAAACACCTTAATGTTACGGTGGCCCAGCAATGCCAATAAGGTCTTTGTGATCTTAAGTTTTGCGGAAAGTGCCTTGAAGTTGGCTACGCATTTCGAAATTCCAATAGATCGCGCTCGAAGTTCTCTTCAAGATGCCTAAGATTTCCTGAGACTTCAGTGTTGTTTGTGTTGTTATTTGGTTGTGTGGTTCACTGCCACCGCCGTTTTGCATGCTGTAGCCGTCAGCGGCGGTTCCAGGAGCGCTCCGTCGATCCTCGGAATTAACCATCATATCGATATATCAGGTGAACTCTAGATTTTTTATGAATTTTAGAGTTCCTCTCAATCCCTTTCCTCTTCGTTATCTGCCTGTCCGGTCATGAGGGAAAGCTCAAGCCCTATCGCGACGTTAACGCGAGAACGACTTTGGAATATTATAAAAAATGAGACAGCTCATTTTTCTCTGAGGCTTAAAATGGTTACAGCCCAACATGCCAAAAGCATTTTTGTTGGAGTTGGATTTTGAATAATCTACACGGGTCTGCCCCGGTATATATCCTCAATCACGGACGCATTTTTGTAATGCAATCAAGTGATCTGACAAGAACAATATGCCTAATTTGACATACTGGGCAAAGCTTACTTTTTTACCGCACGATCCACGGACTGGGTTGCAGCTAAGTGTATGGTGACGGGACACACATCTTAAGGTAGAATCCGAACCACCAGAACTTCGGGAAAAGTATATAGAAAAATATTCCAGAGGTATCGGCTCAGATATCGAACCCCGGACCTCTAACATGAAGTCCGAGCGCCTAACCGCCTGAACCACCGAGGCTCCTTTATTATTATACGAAATGAGAAAGCTCATTTTTCTCTCAGGCTTAAATATGATTACAGTCAAATATGTCGAAGCCATTTTTTTAACTTGGATTTTGAATAATATGCAAGGGTCTTCCCCGGTACATATCATCAGTCACGGACACATTTTTGTAATGCAATCAAGTGATCTGATGAAGCAGTATGCTTGTTCTGACATATTGGACAAAGCCTGGTTTTTTTACCCCACCATCCGCGGACTGGATTGTAGCCAAGTGCATGATGGGGGGACCTACAGCTTAAGGTAGAATTCGAACCACCAGAATTTCGGTAAAAGTACATAGAAAATTTTCCAGAGGTACCGGCTCAGGGATCGAACCCCGGAACTCTATTATGACGTCCTAGGGCCTATCCGCCTAAGCCACCGAGGTTTCTTTATTATTATTATATAAAATGAGGAAGCTCATTTTTCTCTCAGGCTTAAGATGGTTACAGCCCAATATGTCAAAGGCTTTTTTGTCAGAATTGGATCTTCGAATAGCCTGCATGGATCGGTCTCGGTATAATATCAGGTTATTTTTGCCGTTCTCAAAAGTTCAGTTCTTGATCAACTTTAAAAATTGATTGATCTAAGCACCATGATCGTTTTTTCCCCTCTAATATCACCTATGGTTTTTGTTCCCAAAATTGAATTCTGTAAAGAAAAAATTTCTTTCATAGTGATATATTTACTTAAAAATAGACTTCTGTTGTGCAATTTTGTGCATTTACAAAAGTTCAAGAGAAATTATTTGCTTACGATTAAAAACATTTGATTAAAATAAAGAAGTGGTATAATGGCATCCTGGTAACTACCAAAAATAGTTTTGCCACAAGGATGTACAATTTACATGCATTACTTATACAAATTAATAAAAGACTTTCTATAAATGAAAGCATTTCCCTCAATACCTGCAATAATGGTATTCTGAGGAAGATTTTCAGAATATGTATCCATTGTATACAATACTTAAAATAAAACTGCAATTATTCTAATATACAACAAAATTTATTTTTAATTATCAATCTTTATATGTTGCGATAACTAATATTTTCTGCGAAATAAAAAAAAATTATTTTTTTAAAAGAAATTACTTAAATGACAGATTTACTTATCACTATAGCACTGGGAAACATTTATTTTATAAATTGGGAAAATATTTTCAATACAGACTCCGAAGAGATCCTTTAACATGTGGCTTTTATGATCATAGTCTAGGACGGTCCTTTTTCGAGTCAGTAAACACAGTGACTCTCAATGGTACAGTTGTCTGTGATGATACAGTGAATGATTTTCAGAATATAGGATTTTTACTTTTGGTCCAATGGAGTCTTTAGGAGCTGCTGTATTAAAATCAGTAAAAAATATTTAAAAAATGGCTATATATAATTGTAGTGTATTATCTCCTTTAGGTGATTCATGTGTTAAAAATGTCATATTTATCAATATTATTAATTATTTTTATTAATGTTTTATGGGTAGAAATATTTCTCATTTAATCAACTTTCGTTTGAAAAAAACATTAAGTTGTCAGCCTTTGCCACGAATTGTGGAAACGCTAAGTTGTTGTGAAAGAATTAATTAACTGATTTCCATGAAAGATTTTTGCGTCAATTTGCGGCTTTTCAAATGGGACGCTAATTACGAAAGCCACACAGGCAGGATTTTGCGCGCGTTGAGGCGCGTGTTTGCCTATTATAACAATTTTATGAAATAGTGACCTTAATTTACACAGTTTTTAGTATTTTGCTATTTAGATATTCAATATTCTATTTAGTTGATGTTTCTTTTTGTAAATTAATTAATTTGAAACAATGATTAAATATAATTAAAAAAAATATAAAGCAAAATGTTCTCACATGGTAACTTTAAGATCCATTCAGTAATGGTACTACAACCAGGGCTAGCTTTTCTTAATAGAAGTGAAAAATAAAGATTTTGGAGGTAATTCCTATAATGGAACTGTTACCTGGGCATTTTGGCAGGTGCCTAAGAGATCTTTAACCGGATAGTGCTAGTGACAGTGAGGGCCGAGTGAAGAATTTGAGGATTCTGTACTTTAATTTAAATTAATTATTTTCAAACAAAATTGAAAATAACACGAGGTAACAAAATTTTGCTTATCATCAATTGATGGAACATTTACGTATGCTTTTTCCGTATAATACAAAGTTGAAGGCGAAAATGTTATTTTTTTCGCGGTTTGCAGAAAAACCGGTTTAAAAAGTTAAAAAAAACACATTTTTTGACTGTTTCTTATAACTTGCATCAAGAAATTCGGAAATGTTACAGCTTTCTAATTCAAAATAGCCATATCCATTTTCTTACGTTTTTGCACCTGCGCAATATGATTTTTACATTTTTTATGTGATATTGAATATTCAATATTTAATATCTCCGAAAATATTGATCCTACGGAAAAGGAAAGATTAGTTTCAGAATCTGCGCCTAAAAATACAGAAATAAATATCATAAAAATCAAATAAACACGAATTTTGTAAAATTTTGTAACATATAATGTAAAAGATTTGTATATATGTTTAACCTACAAAAATGCGTACACTTTGAAAATTTGAAATTTAAATATCTATGCAATGTTCACAAAGTAAATTTAAATAAATGTTTGTGTATTGTTTATTTGCTTAACTAATTATTATTTCGTCAGTACTGACTCAATGCCCACTCGATACAACTAAATAAGAGGTTCGAAATCAGGAATTCGAAAAACTATTATAAAATAAATTTCATGCTCTTATGGTTTTTTTTCAATTTTGCCAACGTATTAGATTTGCTATTTTGAATTTTGATCTTTTTATGACATACTTAAAACCAGCAACCTACGCAATGTTTCTTAAATGGATTTCATTAAATTGTAGTCATATTTAGAATGTGTTAGCTGCCATATTGGGTCCGCCATTTTTGATTTTGAAATTTTGAAAACAAATTTCGAATCAGGGACCCCAAAAGTATTTACAAAATAAATTTCATGTAAATCGGATAATATTTCGACTTTTGATCACCTTTTCGACCCGTGCGGCCCGCCAACACTTTCGTGCAGGGCCGTACCGAGTTCCATTTAATGGTAACAATTATGCCCCCCCCCCCCCGCGGGGGTTTGGTGTATACCTGGAGTTTTTGTAATTTCTTTGTCGAAGTCTGATATAGTCTCAAAAAAGGTATTAAAACAAAAGTTTTCGAATCTCCTGTTTTCCTCTTGAGATTTGATTTAATAATCTTCAATCTAGTCAATAATTATGTTTCGGTTTCATTATGAATAAATTTGTCTGTTGTAGTTTGGTTCTCTGACATATATCGCAATTTTTCACGTATTTGATTATTTCGGAATACATCCCTGGCCAGAAATATTACTCCAAAATTCTCGCGTGTGTTTTTTCAGAACCTGATTGCCCTGCTCGTGGTTTTCTTTTAGAACTTGGTTTCGTAATTTTTTAGGTACGACGAGTTTCTATGGGTCAGAGTGTGGTAAAAGAGTAGATTTTTGTGGTTCAGTTCTGTAAAAATAGAGTTGCGAATCTCTGATTCGCCATTTTTGGTGTTCTTCCGGTCTTTTTTTAACTTGCCTCATTTTTGTTGAGTGCCAGTCGTCTGTTATGTGATCTATGTCCGCTTTCGGTTTTTCGATACTACACGCTAATGCGAACACGATTACTTTTGGTGGTTCTCCCGATCTCGACAGAGCATCAGGGACAAAATTTGTGCTTCCTTTTCGATATATGACTTCATAGTCAAATTCGAGTAGTTCTAATGCCCATCTGGCTAATCGACCAGCGAGGTTTTTTAGGTTATGGAGCCACTTTAAGGCTAAGTGGTCCGTGATTACTTTAAAACTATAACATTCTAAGTATGGCCTGAATTTTCGTATGGCCCAAACTACAGCTAGGCATTCTTTTTCGGATGCCGAGTACCGAGATTCTGCGCCGTTTAAGATTTTACTCGCGTAAGCGATAACGTAATTCACGCCATCAATCGTTTGCGTAAATACAGATCCTAACCCTGTATTGCTCACATCGGTTTCGAGTAGGAAGGGTTGAGTAAAATCTGGACAGGTTAATATAGGTGGTGAAGTTAGGAGATCTTTAATTTTTTGGAAGGCTTCATCTTGCTCTAACCCCCAATCCCATGGTTTATCTTTTTTAAGTAATCTGTTTATCGGTTCTATTATCTCGGCAAAGTGTGGGATAAATTTTCTGTACCAACTTGCCATCCCTATTATGCGCTGTAATTGTTTAATGTTTTTAGGTTTATGGAATTCTAGGGTTGGTTGGATTTTTTCATCGTCTATTTCGAGTCCTTTGTCGTTAACTTTAAATCCTAAGTATTTAATTTCCGAGCAGCCGAACTCGCATTTGTCCGGGCTGATTGTTAAATTTGCATCATTGATTTTATCTAATACGATATTTAAATATTTTAAATGGTCTTCCAAATTTTGACTCACAATCACTATGTCATCCAGATAACAAAAAACGTTTGGTTTCATGTCTGGAGTTATAATTTTATCCATCAGTCTCTGGAAAGTGGCTGGAGCATTGGTTAAACCAAATGGCATCCTTTTGAATTGATGCTTGCTATTTCCAGAGACTGTGAATGCTGTAATTGGTTTTGAATTTTCTTCTAGCGGAATTTTCCAATAGGCTAATTTTAAATCAATTTTCGAAATAAATTCGGCTGATCTTAAAGTGTCTAATATTTCTGTCATGAGTGGAATTGGGAAGAGGTCCTTTTTGGTAATGTTATTTACCTTTCCAATAATTTATCTACTGTTTGATAAATTATTTCTTTAATTTTAGGGCTTACGTGGTCAATTTTATGCTTCGTTAGATGAGTTGCCCTATGTTCTTTTCCCGAATTTTCCCGTCAAGTTTTCCTAAACTTTCCGTAATATTATTTAATTTAATCGCTTTATTTTTAAAATGAACCCATTGATTTCCGTTATCACTTTCTGATATCTTATTAGCATTTTGAGATTCCATTTTTGATTTTTCCCGAATAGTACCTTTGTTATTTTTCCGAAGGTTACAATCGCTATCTTTATGTGTATTATCGCATTTTTTATTGTAAACAACTTTTCCCGAATTATTTTTCTTATTACTCCTAATTTTAGGTTTGCTTATTCTACATGAGTCTTGTGTGCATGTCTCGTCGCTAGTGTCTTGTGTGGGGATGCTCTCTAGGGGTTGGAATTTGTTGCTTGTCGGGATGCTTATTAAGCTAGGAACAGTGGTGTAGTCGAGGCTCAGCGGGGCCTAGCGGCGCTAGGCCATCTTTTTTCCTTAATTGAGCTATTTCAATGGGTTTTTTAAAATTATTATACCATTAAACCATATCCCTTTCGGGGTAAACTCTAACTCATTCAGTTCTAGTCCTGTTATGCCACTAAGGATTGAGTAGGTATTTATAGGAAAGGGAGAAGAATGTATAGGAGAGTAGATAGAATATGAAAATTTCAATGATTGACAATGTTGCTAATAGTTCCTGTGACTTTTATTTTTTTATTTTTCAATATTGTAGTTTTAAATTCAAATATTCAAAATTTCAGGTGAATTTAGAAATAAATATTTCAAAATTTCATATTAAAAGCCTTGATAGTCAGTTTCAAATTAAATAATTTTAGGTGTAAATATAAAGTAATATAAAATTAAAAAGTTTGAAAATGTCTGATTTTTATTTGAAGATTTAAACAAATAAATCATTTCAAATTGAAAACTATGCGATTGATATTCAAGAATGAATAATAATTCTAAAAGAAGTGTTAAAATAAAACGATATGAAATTAAAAAATTAAAAATTGTGTTTAAAATCAGAATAGATAAAAATCAAACTATCTGAAATTGATACCTCAGTAATAGAATAATTTTGATAATTTTAAATGACTGCAATTTTAGTTTGCGTTCGTTCAAGTTTCAGCGTTCCGGGGTAGAAATTTTTTCATTTTCAATGATTCCCATTAAAAATTAATATTTATTTTGAACGTTTTTTTAGAATAATTCAATTCATTTTTCGATTTTAGAAAAATTTATCTGATCAGCTTTAATATTAAATTATAATTTTCTTATATAATAACAATTTAAATTTTCAGAAGCTTTGATTTTGAAAGATTCAATTTAGTTTTCAATTTCAAATTGTCAAATAATTATCGCTTAGAATTTAAAATCATTCAAATTTAAAAGTTTTCAATTTTCACTTATTTACTTTTGAACGTTTTTAATTTAAAATTACACAGTTTCGATTCCTTTGAATTTTAAATGATCCAATTTCCACACTTCGAATCTTAAATTATTCAATTTTTAACTTTTTGAAATTGTCCACTTCAAATTATAAATTATACAATTCAACACTTTTTTTCTGATTAAATTGTGCAAAATCGTTTTACATATATATTTTTAAAATTTCAAACGCTTTCAATTCCAAATTAGAAATGATTAATCATTGTTCTAAATATGGTAAAGAATATTTAAAAATTGGGTTAAAAATGGATTTTTATATTGTTTATGTTTTTAATTCATTATTTTAATTGATTAATTATTTTTAATGTTTGGAAATAAAAATCTAAAGACGTGAACGCGCAATTTGCGCACGTATATTTACTGCTAGTACACGTTATAATAAAACGAGTCTCTGAATTTTCCTGTATCAGACACAACAATTTCCTTATCCTACTTATTATATTCAAAGTTAATAGATTTCTTGCAAAAAGGTTTGCTGATGCTTATCGACTTCCGCGATTGATCATATATGTAAAAAAACACTGTGGGTTTCGCAAAGAGAGTATATTTTTTCTAAACCGGTAATAATCACGAATACTTACCGGGAGAAAGTCGGGAGACGAAAATGTAAAGAATAGTGGGAACCTTGTAGGCTATATGCTCTGATATACAGGGTGTCCATGTATTCAAAATACATATTTATATTTTCTGATTCCTTGTGAAAAACTGAATAGAAAATGATCAATAAAAAAATTTGATTAAATGCATAATTACCGAGTAATTAGCAATTAAAGATTAACCAATCAAAAAAATGCGTTAGATAGCCGACAGTCCATGTGCCATCGCTAAGATTGTGTGAGAATACAAGTTCAGAACGTATAACTTTCCCTCCGTTTATTTTTGTAGGAGGCTTTGACTCTTTGGTTCAACTTCACACTTAAACGAGATTCCAAAATTGAAAAGTACCTTTTTCGTAGCAACCAAATTAGAAAACATTGCTCAACGAGAAAATTCACGGAATTCGTGGAATTTACGGAATTCATGGAATTCCACGAAATTCAGGGAATTCACGAACTTCAAAGAATTCGTGGAATTCAGACTGTCGGTACCAGTAAAAAACATTTTCGGTACCGGTAAACAAAATACCGGTACCGACAATTTTTTTTTACCAGTTTTTGAACCGTACATGAAATTTAAGGAATTCAAGGAATTTATGGAATTCACAGAATTCACGGAATTAACGGAGTCGATGAAATTCACGGAATTCACGGAATTCTCGGAATTCACGAAACTCAAATAATTCGTGGAACTCACACTGTCGGTACCCGTAAAAAAATTGTCGGTACCAGTAAAAAAAAATTACCGGTACCGGCATTCATGTAATTCACAGAATTCAGGGAATTAACTAAATTCAAGCAATTCACGAAATTCACCCCTTCCAACAGCATGTGGCGGCTGGATGGCACCCTGTGTCTGGTCACAGAAATAATGTTGATCAAAGCTCGATCCCTGCATCTCTCTGATTCGTCTTCTGGGATTAATCACAAAAATAAATTCAGTTTTACCACCAACCTTTTCTAATTTTTTTTAGTCTGCGACATCGACTAGCAAGACGGTACCGGCTTTGCATACTCAACCTTTTTAATATTATAAATTCTTCCGAATTCTCTGAATTTTGATACAATCATTGTAGTGTTTCTAATTCTTTCACAATTAGTCTAATTAGTCGACTGCTAAGCTAGCAGTGAATTAATATGTACTTGTTAATTGATTCCCTTAGAATTCTCACGAATTTTGTAGAATTCTCTTCAAAATGTTTTTTTATTAATTTAAAGAGTTTTTAATACTTTTCAGCCTATGAGAATACAGATTAAATTATTTGAAATTTAAAGATTTCTGAATTCTCCAAATTCCTCTGAATTCGCTGAATTCTACTAAATCCATCGCAAATTTCGTAAGTTCCCAATAAGTCAAGTTAAGTCAACGGCCTAGCTACCAGTGAATGAAGACGTACTCGTCTTTTGAATTCCGGAAAGTTGTCACGAATTCTGTGGAATACCTTCCAACACTTTAGAATTAATTTAAAGAATTTCAAACACTTTTCACGCTATGAAAATACGCAATCAGTAGTTTAGAATATGTAGAAAGACTCATAAATCCTATAATTCTTCAGGGTTTTACTAAAACCATAGCACTATTCCCAATTCTTTCCAAAATTTTAAAAACTTTAAAGCAATGAGAACAAAAATTGAATTCTTTGGAATTTAAAAACATTCAGTGTTGCTTTTTATAACCGAAAATAAGGAACTGGCTTTGCTAGACATTTTCAATCGTCTTTTCCCCAAATTTTTGCAGTAGTTTTTCGACTGGAGACTTCAAAAAAGCGTGTTCTTTTTTGACGAAAGAAGTTCACGACCTTTCAGAAAAGTGTGAACTGTGTAAAATTTGCTATCTTGGATTTTATAAGCGAAAATAAGGAATTAGCTTTGACAGACATCATCAAACGTCTTCTTCTCAAGTTTTTTCAGTAGTTTCTCGTATGCAGAGTCCAATCAAGGGAGCCTGGTTTTGACGGGAGGCACTTACGAGCTTAAAAAAATTGTTAAGTATTTAAAATTCACAATCTTTGCTTTATGTAACCGAAAATAAGTAACTGGCTTTGATAGACATTTTCAATCATCTTTTTCCCAAGTATTTTCAGTAGTTTTTTGACTGGAGAATCCAAACGAGCGTGTTATTTTTTGACGGGAGATGTTTACGAGCTTCTAGAAAAGTGTGAATTGTTTAAAATTTACTATTTTGGTTTCTATAAGCGAAAATAAGGAACTAGTTTTTACAGACATCAAAAATCGTCTTTTACCCAATTTTTTTCAGTAGTTTTTCTTCTGTAGAATCCAATGAAAAGAATCGAAAAAAGAAGACATTTTCAATCGGTGAAAAAGTCTATCAAAGCTAGTTCCTTATTTTCGCTTATAAAAACAAAGATAGTAAATTTTAAACAATTCACACTTTTCTAGAAGCTCGTAAACATCTTCCGTCAAAAAAGAACACGCTTGTTTGGATTCTTCAGTCGAAAATATACTGAAAAAACTTAGGAAAAAGACGACTAAAAATGTCTATCAAAGCCAGTTCCTTATTTTCGGTAACAGAAAGCAAGATTGTAAATGTTAAATACCAAGCAATTTTTTTTAAGCTTGTGAGTGTCTCCATCAAAACCAGGCTCTCTTCATTGGATTCTGCAGACGAAAAAATACTGAAAAAACTTGAGAAAAAGACGTTTGATAATGTCTATCAAAGCTAGTTCTTTATTTTCGCTTACAAAAACCAAGATAGTAAATTTTAAACAATTCACACTTCTCCGAAAGCTCGTAAACTTCTCCCGTTGAAAAAGAACACGCTTGTTTAGACTCTCCAGTCAAAAAACTACTGAAAATACTTGGGAAAAAGACGTTTGAAAATGTCCACCAAAGCCAGTTCCTTATTTTCGGTTACATGAAGCAATATTGTAAATTTTAAATAATAACAGATTGTTTTTAAGCTCGTAAGTGCCTCCCGTCAAAACCAGGCTCCCTTGATTGGACTCTGCATACGAGAAAAAACTGAAGAAACTTGACAAAAAGATGATTGATAATATCTGTCAAAAGAAGTTCCTTATTTTCGGTTATAAAAAGCAAGACTAAATGTTTTTAAATTCCAAAGAATTTAGTGTTTGTTCTCATTGCTTCAAAGTTTTCAAAAATTCTTCAAGTGAATTCAGAACTTCTGAGGGGAATTCTACGCAATTCGAGAGAATTCCGCAGAATTCAAATAACGATTGCATCTTCATTCAGCGGTAGCTAAGCCGTTGAAATAACTTGATTAATTTGGAAAGAATTATGAATAGTGCTATGGTTTTAGTAGAATCCTGAAGAATTCAGGGGAATTTGTAGAATTTATGAGCCTTTCAATTACGAATAATGCAATATGTATTATCGTAGCTTAAAAAGTATTTAAAAATGTTTTGAATAATTTAAAAGTATTGAATGTATTTCTACAGAATTTGACAGAATTGCGTGTAATTCAAATAAAGGGTACATCTGTCTTCAGTCGTACCTACGCCGACTCCCTAACTTGACTAATTGGAAAATAATTAGGAAAAGTGCTATGATTTTATTAGAATTCAGAACAACTCTGAAGAATTTATAGGATTTATGAGTTTTTCTACATATTCTAAACTATTGATTGCATATTTTCATAGTGTGAAAAGTATTTAAAATTCTTTAAATTAATTCTAAAGCGTTGGAAGGTATACCACAGAATTCGTGAGAACTTTGCGGAATTCAAAAGAGAGAGTACATCTTCATTCACTGGTAGCTAGGCCGTCGCCTTAACTTGACTTATTGGGTAAGACTTACGAAATTTGCGATGGATTTAGTAGAATTCAGCGAATTCAGAGGAATTTGGAGAATTTAAAAATCTTTACATTTCAAATAATTTAATCTGTATTCTCATAGGTTGAAAAGTAATAAAAGCTCTTCAAATTAATAAAAAAAAACATTTTGAAGTGAATTCTACAAAATTCGTGAGAATTCTGCGGGATTTAATTAACAAGTACATCTTCATTCACTGCTAGCTGCAGTCGACTAACTAGACTAATTGTGAAAGAATTAGAAACACTGCAATGGTTGTATCAAACTTCGCAGAATTCCAGAGAATTCGGAGGAATTTACAGCATTTGAAAGGTTGTGTATGCAAAACCGGTGCCGGTAAAAAAAAATTGGCGGTACCAATAAAAAAAAAAGTTGTCGGTACCTGTAAACAAAATTGTGGATAGAGCTTAAACTGCCGGCAAAAATATTAAAAAATTTATTTTTCTCCCATGTGTTTATTGCTACTGTTTGATCCTCAATATTAGCCATCTTGCTAGTTGACGTCACAGACCAAAAAAAATTAGAAAATGTTAGGGGTAAAACTGAACTTATTTCTGTGATTGATCACAGAAGACGAATTAGAGAGATGCAGGGATAGGGCTTTGACCAACATTATTTCTGTATCTAGTCACAGGGGTGCCTTGTGCCCCCAAGAGATATTGGAAAGGGGTAGTTGTTTGACCATAATTAATTCTGTGTCCAGTCACAGGGGCACCATCCAGCCGCCAGGAGCTGTTGGAAGGGGTGAATTTCATGAATTCCTTGAATTTCGTTAATTCCCTGATTCTGTGAATTCCGTGAATTCCTTGAATTTACGGTTCAAAAACCGGTAAAAGAAATTGTCGGTACCGGTAATTTTTTTTACCGTTACCGACAGTGTGAATTCCACGAATTCTTTGAATTTCGTGAATTCCGAGAATTCTTGGAATTCCGTGAATTCCATCAATTCCTTGAATTCCATGAATTCCATGTGTTCCGTGAATTCCATGAATTCCGCGAAATTCATGAATTCCGTGAATTTCGTCAACTTCGTTAATTCCATGAATTCCGTGAATTCTTTTAATTCCATGAACTCCTTGAGCTCTATGAATTCCTTGAATTCCGTAAATTCCTTGAATTCCATAAATTCCTTGAATTCCTTGAATTTCATGTACGGTTCAAAAACCGGTACCGACCATTTTTTTTACCCGTACCGACAGTTTATACACTTCGTATTTAAAAGTCTTGAAAATCTAAATAATTCAATGAATTCAAAAGTAATCAGGGTAATTCAAAAATGTTAAAGTAATTATTTCTACAGAACTAGAAGGAATTCTGCGGAATGCTAAGAATTCAGGAGGATTCTACAGATTTCAAACAACGCATGCATTTTAATTAACTCGTCGAGCAATATTTTCTAATTTGGTTGCTACGAAAAAGATACTTTTTAATTTTCGAATCTCGTTTAAGTGTGAAGTTGCACCAAAGAGTCAAAACCTCCTGCAAATTAAACGGAGGGGAAATTATACGTTCTGAACTTGTATTCTCACACACTCTTAGCGATGGCACATAGACTGTCGGCTATCTAACGCATTTTTTTGATTGGATAACCTGTAATTGCTAATTACTCGGTAATTATGAATTTAATCACATTTTTTTACTGATCATTTTCTATTCAGTTTTTCACAAGGAATCAGAAAATATAAATATGTATTTTGAATAGATGGACACCCTGTATACACACTGAGTGGGTGTGTAAAATATATAACCAAGTTTTAATCATATCATATGGCCAACGGCCATACCACGCTGAAAAACCCAGTTCTCGTCAGATCACTGAAGTTAAGCAGCGTTGGACGCGGTTAGTACTTGGATGGGTGACCATTCAAGAATACTGACATGAGTGCTGTTGGCACATCGTGGGTGTGGTGAGCCCACACTTGTAGTTATTTATAACTACAAGAAAAACCTAGAAACACTACCCGAATCGGGTAGTGTCACGCCTACCCTGAAAGGGAAATGGTTTAATGGTATATATATAAAAGTCGTATCAACTTTCTTGACTATACCTCTTTGCAATCCTGGAGAATGGGGGGAGGGAGGGAGCGCTGGGCCACCTACATTTTTAGGACTACACCACTGGCTAGGAATATCTTTTGTAGGATTTGTTACTGGACTTTGGGCAGTTTTGGATCTTTGGGGTTGGTTGGGATTGATAGTTACTAGGTGAGTTTCGCTATCTTTTACTTGTGGGATGCTAGTGTTAAGCTCTCTTGTGCTTTGAGGTTAATACTACCTCCGAATTTAGGTTTCCTGTTTGTATTCCTATCTTCTTTTTAATCAATATAATTTGTCCCTAATATTTACATTTTTACTTTCCTTAGTTTCTTTGGCTTTAATGTCAGGTTTAATTTCTATCTTATTTTCCGTTATAGGGAAGGGTAGAGACTGTGGATATGCTTCCATAGGATAGCGGATGGGTGGACTTCCTGGTAACCACCAAGTTTCTGAGTCATAGTTTAGGGTCATTCGTAGGACTTTTGGCGTATCCGTAACTAAGATGCCTACAGATTTTAGTTTTGGGACTAATCTGAACATTAAATGCTTTGTGTATTTACCGATTATAACTGGGATCGCTACCTGACCAATTAAATCGACCGTTTCACCGTTCGCGACCATTAATTTTCGCGAGACGGGTTTAAAAATTGAATACTTGGAATTCTGGATTTTTTCCAGCAATTCCTTGCCAACGTAAGAATGTGTGGCACCTGTATCTACCAAGATTCGAAATAAATTATTTTCGAATTTTGTCATCAGATGAAAACGTGTTTCTGTTATTTCATCTTTATCCGACTTTCAAAATTCTGGCGTTCCGATATTAGGTTGTGCTATGTGTGGTTCTAATACCCGCCCCTCCAGTTTCCCTGGTTGTATGCGTAATATGGGCATTCTCTTTTGAAATGGCCCGTTAAACCACAATGATAACAATTTAAATTATTCGTATTTTCGTTCGCGATTTTGTTAGGTTCTTGTGAGTCTTTGTTACTACTGTTAATCGATTTTTGATTTCTGTTGTCGTAATTCGATTTTTGGAAATTTTGTTTACCATTATTATTTCCTGAGTTATTTTCAGCTTTTTCTGTTGGGAATTCAATCATTGGGATACTTTGACCTTGATTTTGCCCTAATGACATTTGATTAAACATTGGTAACATTTGGTTGTAAGGGTTGTAAGGGTATCTGGGTCTATTGTTTGTGAATCTAGGTGGGAATCTGGGTCTGAAATTTGGTTGATATTGCTTCGGGAAAGGTAGGAATGGAAATCCAAATGGTAAAAATGGGTGTCGGTTTTTGTATTGTTTTTAGGTTTGATGATTTTTAACTTTGGTTTCCGTATTGCTTGTCATTTTGGCCATTATTACTTTCCTTTGAATCTTTATTATTATTCGAGTTATTTTTATCCCCACTACTGTTATTACGCTTTTGTCCTCTATTTTAGGTTCAGTAATTTGTAAAGCTTGCCCTCGAATTTTGGATTTGGCTAGCTCAGTTTCCCATTTTTTTCCTAAGTCTTCTAATTCCTCAAAAGTTTCAAAGCCGTTACTTTTAATGTACATTTTATATTCTATTGTTAGGATTTCGTACGTTCTGCGCAATTCCCATTCTAGGGTTTTTCTAGGGTAAAGTTTAGTAAAAAGTTTTCTAATTTCTATCAAGTAAGAGTTGGATGTCTTGTGTCCGTTTTTGGATGCAGAATTTTATTGTTTCTTTAATTTCTTCTAAAAATCGTTCGTCAATATAAGCATTTTTAAAGTCTTCGGAAAAGTCTCATAATGATCTCCAAGAAGATTTATTTATTTCGCACCAATCTTTTGCGTCTTCGATTAGTAGTGCGTCCAGATTTTCTAAAATATCGTGGTCGTTTATTTTGTATCTCCTTTTGAATCTTTTTAATTCGTTCATGAAATGCGCGGGACTGTCCTCTTTGTTATTTCTGAATTTGATCGGCCACAGTTACTCATGATTTGAAATGGCGTTTGTATCATGCCAAAAGGGAAAATGTTGCTGTAATTGTTTATTATTTTCAGGTTCGTTATCCGTATCTTTATTATTTGTGTGGATTCTAGAATGTCTGTTTGACCTATTACTTGTTGTCGAGAGTCTAGGTCGTCTGTTTTGGTTTGAAGTGTTTCTGCCCTCTAATGGTTCTTTGTCATCTGAGTTTTGTAATTTTAAATGATAGACTTTTGTTCTACTAAGGTTTTCGACAATGTTATGAGAAATTTTACGGGGTTCTTGTAAATTATCTTTTAAAAAGAATTTTACTGACTGCCTATTAAGAGATGCGCTTTTCTTTTTCCTGTAACTGGGTTCTATCTTTTCTCTTTCATTTTCAAAAGAACTACGAGCCGACGGGTTTAGTCTAAGTTATAAATTATTTGCCCTTTCTTCTCTTTCCCTAAAAAATCTGTCCCTTTGTTGGTTCATAAATTCATTGAACTCTACGCTTTCTAAAAGTTCATCTGTTTCTAAAATGAACTGTGTATTGTTTTCCACGTTGGAGTCGCAATCAAAAGTTTTGTTGTTGGTTTGTCTGGGATTGTTCATTGAGCCTGATGCGTCTATTGCGGGTAACTATTCATTATCCCAATAGAAGGTATTGATTTCTAGGTCGAAGTTTTTGTTAGGGTTTAGAGTAAGGTCATGGAGTGAGAGTTGGTTATTTTGAGTTTGAGTTGGTTCAGCATATGTTGTTCGAGTAACTCCTGTCTTTGTCTAACCTATTTTTATTCATTGGGACTGCGACCTATCGATCTATTTATTATTTTAGGGATAGCGCCCGTGTTTCTGGGTGGAGTTGGGACCATATTTCCGATTATTGGTCTCGTTGTGACCTTATCCGAATTATTATTTTGGATTGGAAGTGATCGCTTTGTGTGTTAGTGGGGTTAGTCATTATTTTCTTGACTGTACGCGACCTGAGTTTCATTTATATTGAGTTAAGTTCAAATTATTATTGGTGGGACACCCTGTATATATTTTTCCGATGTGGTATCTCAATTTAAAATTCCCATTTTGGTCGAAAATTTTAACTGAAATTTTAATTTGGTATCGACTTAATTCTCGAGTTCGAAAATATGTTTATTTTCTTCGTAGGACCCTTGGTTTAGAAGATACGTCGCGTGACCTTAGCGCGACTCGCGGGTGTTGTATGCTGTACGTGCGAACTTGTTTGCGCGCTTGAACGGTTTGTTGGGTTCGGCGCTTGAAATATTCAATGCGAATCAAAATTCGCTATGTTTCAATTTTTCCAGGTTTCCTTATTTCCCTTAAATAATTTCCTGTTCCTTTTTTATAATTACATTTTTATTTTCCAAACACTAAATATCTACTCCCCCCCCCCCCCCCCCAAATACGATAATTCTTTCCAAAAAATTTTTCTTCTATTTTATAAATAGATTATAGATTTATTTGTCCTGAATTTAACTCGATTTTAATAATTTAGAAGTGAAATCTTTTAAATCGACTTCCGTTTTTGGTTTCGTTTTTATACTTATTTTGGCTTTTATCTCGACTTTTATCTTTCTTGACTGGTCTCCAAAAATATTATAGCATTTTATTACATATGCAAACGGCACATAATAATCGTCACTAATAAATGGTATATAATCAGCAATAATAAATGGCACATGTAAATCATTTTCGATAAATAATTGGCACACAAGGAAAAATCATTTGCATAAGCACAAAAAATCATCAAGTTGGCATATAAATACATATACATCAATGGCATAAATCAATCATAATACATCTTAATCCTAATCATAATCGATTACGAATTTGGCAAGGCACATATATGAAAGTCAGTTCTTATAAGTATATTTATCGAAACTCGTACGAGAATTTTAGACAATTAGCAAGGCATGAATCAAATAGCATGCTACAGTGAGTTTTTTTTAAAGAGTAAATGTCAGTTAAATCTGAATTTAAAGTTGTGTTTGAGATTTGAATTTATGTCTCCTTTTTCTCGGCAGGTTTTCAGGATTTTCTAAACAGAAAAAATTGTGGAATTTTAGGCTGGGCGCCAGGTATTACGGAGGTAATGCGAAGAGGGAAATTAGGATCTGGAATGCCGAGAGTAAGGGTAGAACACAATAAAAAGCAAAAGGTAGTATTAATATAAAGACGTGGTTTATTTACCACTTACTTGATGTGAGACTGTCAGCCCGTGGCAGGTGCCGACGCGCGATAAGTTTCCTCGCAGAGGAGTAATTAGTCAGTGGCTACAAAAGTGACCGTAAATAGAGCCGTTGTGATGGCTTCCTCGGCGAAGCGTTTCCAGGGCGAGGAGAGAGCACTAGGTGGCGTCGAATAGGGAGACGCGGCTAGCGACTAGACAAGAATTACGATGGGGTGCGCCGTCGACCAGGATTTCGGGTCCCCTCGGAGGGTTCCGTCTCCTCTCGGGTGCGGCCCGGCAACCCTTTCGTCCAGGGCCGTACCGAGTTCCATTTAATGGTAACAATTCTGTTACAGATTCCAGTTTTAATTGCCTGCAGAAGTTTCCTTTATACCTGCGAATATGCTACCAAGTAGACCAGCTGAAAGGGCTTAAAAATTAAAATTGAAAATTTTTCGATTGTTTCTTTTTTCTATTTGGAAAATGTAATAATCTAAATAGATTGGTTCTGAATGACCCACAAACATTAGATCTGGGCACTATGATCTATTTTCCTTCTTTAATATTCATAATTTACATATTTTCAGGTTTAAAAAAATAAAAAATGTTTACATTTATATATGCTAGAATATTTTCTAAAAAATGTCATCCCGGTACTTATTGAAAAATAAGGTTGCTAATGGGATGTACATATTTTTACAATTTAGAAATCAATTTTCCTTAATATTCATAATTTACATATTTTTAGGTTTTAACAAAAAAATTTTACTTTTTTACAAGTCTTCTTTCAGACTTTTTGAGGATCTCGCATCTTTTGGCGTAATATTGGAATTTTCAGATCTTGCGTATCAGTTTCGATAAATAAATGAAAAACGACGAGTTCTGTCGAAAAATGGTTGCAAGTGTAGAAATTTTAAAAAGCAGAAATTCCTTCTAAAACTTCTCCCGCATTTCGAGTCGATTGGCTCAAAATTTGAATTTGTTTTCTTAATACTTTCGATAAATAAAACCAAAGGGACAAGTCCATCAATAAATGGTTGAATTCAACTTTGTATGACTTTTTAAAAGCTGCTCAAAATTAAAACTTTTTTTCATCGACAAATAAAACCTAAATGACAAGTCCTATTAAAAAAGGGTAACAATAAATTGCATAAGACCTTTCAAAAGCTATAATTCCTTTTTTACACTTTTTTCCATATTTTGCGTCGTTTGGCTCAAAATTTGAATTTGTGATTTTGATATTGGTATTTTTGCTAAATAAAACCAAAATATCAAGTGTTCTCGTCTTTTGTCTTGAAATTGGAATATTCTATTTTTGCATAGCATTTTTGATGGATAAAACCCTAGGTCAAGGAATGCTGGTTAACGAACTCGTTCTTCCTTAAGGACCAAAAAAAAGTGTCAGTCATATATCATGAGAATGCAAAAGACGGATAAATAATAAGGAAAAGAAAGCGAGGTGGTTTTATTTTGTTTACACTTTCTCCCCTTTACGGGTTTGAGAGTCTTTACATAACCATTAAATGTATTCTTACAAACAAGCCTTATACACTATCTTACCACCTATTTTCTACATATCCTCTCATCTACTATTCTTACTTCTAAGCGCTTGCGACCTTGCCCTGGGCTTCCGTTTCCCCTTACCACTATCAACCTCAAAATTAGATTCAATTTCGCAACACTACTTCCTAATTCTCCTTTAGGAGTCATTTTTTGGCTTTTATTTTGTCTACCCCGTGCCACCAGCTCTCTCTCTCTCAGCTCTCCCAGCTTCTTCATCCATTCCTCCCCCTGACAATTTCCATTCCAAATCCACTTCACTCTCTCTTCCATGCTCTCCCCTCCCCTACGTCACCTGCACACCTCTTTAACATATGCAACCATGTTTCCTGCTCACACCTACACCCTGTACACAGATTCTCTTCTTCATTAATCCCATACCCCTCCTGCACCTTAACCATTCTATACCAACTGTGGTGCCTCGAATCCACAATTCTTATCCATCTTTCCTCTCCTTGACTTGCTGTCATCTCTTCCTATATTTCCTGCCACTCTCTACCTCTCACTTGCATACCACATTCAAACTTCATTTCATATCTCCCCTCACATTTAGAATGAAAACGACCTGGCGGTCGTTTCAGCATATTTTAAGTGGCAATAAACCGCTTCTTTAAACAACCCCTCTTCTAAGACTCCTAATCCATTTCACTCCTCGATATATTATCATACTATAACTCAATCTTACGCTGCTATTTTACCCGTTGCTTTGCCTCATATTATTTCTAATTTATTATAAATCCCTACAATTTGATATACATGTGCAACATATTTGTGAATTTTGGATTTTTCAGTAGAAAGACCCCGCACCAAATGTACAAAAAATGACTTTCTGTCAAGATGTCAAATTAAATTTTTTTTAAATTTCGAACCTGCAGATCAATAATTGCAAAGAAAATTATCAGAAAGATAAGAGGGTTTTTACAGAAACAATTGCCAAGCTTCCATTTTTTACATGCTTGGTGAGTGCAATTAATTATATATTTAATTATTAATTTGATTATTCAAACTCGAAAGTTTTGCTTTAATAAGAAGCGATCACCTTCGTGGAAGCGTTACTCATAATACACTTATCGCTTTTTAAGGAACGTTCATATGCTGGTAAAGTAGAAATATTTCGGAATACATACTGTTACTGACGTAACTGAGGTAGATATATATTACGTTATTTTTTTGATTAATGTAACATGCGTTCTTCGTAATACGTTAGTTTAGTTAAGAATCTTGAATAAAGTCAAAATAAAGTTTGTAATAGTCCTTCGTGTCGATTGCGGGTCTATAAATTTTTTCAAAGGAACTAAAGCATAAACAACATTGTAATATAATATCGAAATATTGAAGTCACGCATACTCAAGTCACATCTGGTAGGTTATCGTTTGTTTATTAGCATTCCTCGCAATTCTTCGATCTTTAAATTAAAAGTATTTTGAGTAGTTCGATCTTTCTCGAGCAACATGCATTAGTCATGTATAATCATTGGAAAGTTTTTTGGACTTGTTGTCGACACGAGAACTAATATGATAAAAACGACGCAATAGGTGTTAAGTTGACTATGTTAAAAAAATAATAATAATTTGGAGTAGCTTCACATAAAACTTCATGTTTATTCAACAAGAAGTTGTGTTTAAACAAAATGATGTTATATGTCAATCATAAAACTAAATTTTAACATTTGTTGGATCAAGCGAAGCTTTCAACGTGTAAGAGTAGGTAAAATAATTTTGTCGGTCGATAAACGATAAGCGATTTATAATAATGACAAAATATTGAGGAAATAAATATGTGATCAAAAATTAGAGAGCAAAATAGTCGATCCGTATTTGAAATATTAAAAGTTGAATATTTAGCTATTTGCTAAATGAAATTGTTGTTGTTTAAAATAATAATGTACTGGAAAGTGAAAAAGAAGTATACGGCGTACTTTGTTTCTTAGTGCACGGTAAAAAATCCGTGGCCTAGAAGCCGTAGTTATGTGTTCAGGGTAACCTGAGGCCTTGTTTCTACCTCGGAAAATCAGAGAGATTTTCCATTTTAAGGAGGTAGAAGAATTTTCACGTGCACGGCTAGACGCACATGTACATACATGCTACACACATAACACACACACACATTCACTCATAAGCTGGCCAGCGCACTCAATTACTCTCAAAAGCTCATACTCCCACTCCCACGTATTATACTTGCATGTTTTAGGTATTTGCTGTCTGGTCGTGGCCGGTAGGCTGCGAGACAAAGCCGCGACATTTGACGTGTTAAAGCGCACGAATTAGTATGATGTAACTAAAAATGAATAAGTAAGAAAGAGAAAGAAAGAAGGAAATTTGGAGGAGATAAAGAGTTGTCGATCGAATAAAACCAGAGCAGGAACAAGTGTCGGGACCTTTTGCTCTCTGATCTTTGAATCGTAAGGTACGTTTAAGTTGTACTTGGTTGTTGTAGGGTCCGTTCGTTTAAATATATTTTAAATTCATTTCAGTAGTATAATCTTCACCAACATTTAATGTTTACTTTGGTTGAATACAAATTTTTATAATCTTATATATCAAAGTTTCTGATTTTATTAAAAAAATAAAATAAAATAAAAAAGTTCATTTTTCCAAACTTAATTTTTGGGTTTATTTGTTTATTTACTAATCCCAGTGTTTATTGCTAATACATACCATTCCCTTGACGCTCGTTTTTAATGAAAGCTTTTGAAGTTTCAGAAAGATTTGTGTGTTTGGATTTTTCATAATAAATTTGGTTAATTTTTTAGTTTACAACAATGTTGACATTTTTTTTTAACTTTTTAGAAGTAATATTTTTTGTAAGGTATTCAGATTTATCAAAGAAGGTTTTATATGTGTGCTAAAAATATCTAGAAATAATTTCCTTTACTTTACAATTTTACAAAAATTATTAATTATTTAAACAATTTTCATAAACTTTATAGTGTGGCTATTTTCGAATGAATAGGCTTAATTTTTGTTTACGAAATTAACTAAGAATGTCTTTGCGATGACTCTTCACTGCCATACATTTCAAATTGACAACGATTGTTGTCAATTCATTGTCAAAAAAAATTGTTCATTACGTCATAGTCGGATTAATGAACAAAAGTTATTTTAGGGATTGGGAATGTTCAGTTAATTGAAATCCCGAGTTTTCGTATAAAATGTGAGAGAAATAAAAGTTGTATTATTATTAATTGAAAATAGATGTTATTTAGCAATTGTTTAAACAATGTTAATGAAGAAATTCACAGTTTGGCTACTTTCCAACGAATAGGCTCAATTTTTCACGGAATCAACTTATGATGACTCTTGGCTATGACGCTCTGTAAATTCACCAGAATTATTTATTATTTAAACAATTCTCATAAACAAATTCAGAGCTTCATTGTTTTTCATCAAACAGGCTCATTTTTTAAAAAAATTAACTAAAAATGTGTTTTCGATGACTCTTTTCTATGATGCTTGTGCAAATTCACAAGAATGATTCATTATTTAAACAATTTTCATTAACAAATTCAGAGTTTGGTTATTTTTCAACAAATAGGTTCAATTTGTTTACGGAATCAACTAAGAATGTATTTTCGATAAATATTTTCTATGGTACTTTGCAAATTCCCAAGAATGATTAATTATTTTAAAAATTTTCATAAAAAAATAAGAGTTTGGCTATTTTACAATGCATAGGCTCAATTTGTTTATGGAAGCAAGTAAGAATGTCTTTTCCATAAGCCTTATTTTCTCTAACATTTTATACCAAAAATCTGGACTTCAATGAGATAAACCCAAAATATAACTTTTGCTAATTAGTTTGTTTATAATGTAATACAAAATTCTTTTAACGTTATTTTTAACCACTGAAAATTATTTCTAGATTGTTTCGGCACAGACATAAGACCTTCTTTCATCAATCTGAAAATCTTAAATAAACTGGTACTTTCGAAAAGTTAAAAAAAATGTCAACTTTGTTGTTAAATAGAAAATTAATAAAATATTTTATAAAAAGATATTTTGTTTACAGCATTATTATATTTGATGATATAGAACATAACATAACATATGTGGGAAAAGTTAGACCTATTAGTAAGAAGGTTAGCTGCATTTATATTTCACTATTTATAACACATTACATAAAAACACAAATGCAGCTATAACCTTGTTAATAATTAGTACAACGTTTCTATCTCAATTATTATAATCAAATCAAAAACATTTGACCATTTTAAACAATTTTATTTTTATAGGAAAATATATGCAGTATGTATGTAATAAGAACTAGGAGAAGCAAAACAAATGTTATAATGATAAAAACTTTGTTTGAAGGATTTTTGTATTGGCATTAGGGTCTTGTGAGTATTCATATATGTAATTACAAAACATACATTTTATCAAAACTTAATTGGCAAACGTTTCGACAGCAGTCACCGCATATCCTTTTTCTTCAAATGTTTTTCTTTTTCCTGTAGCCCTTTAGGGATTATTTTGCATATGTATAACCTCTGTTATTAGCACATTTTCCTTTCTCCGCCTTATTGAGGTTGTATTATATTTTAGTACAATTTATTTAATTAGTGTAAGTGATTTTCTCTAAGATTTGATGTCATCTCCTCAGGGGGCCACCCTTGATGAACGACACTGTACTCTTTATTGCTGTAAAGTCCTCTGGAGTGCTTGGTTCGGAATTTTGCTTGTCACATGTCTTGACGGGATTTCTCATCTGCATCAGCTTGTCTCTCGCGTCCTGTACTCACACGCATACACATGGACAAGTTAAAAATTTGCCACGTCAATGCTCAGTTTCGACTGGCCCACTTTCTGGAATTCAACAACTTTTTTAGCTCCCGTGATTATCATATCAGTGCAGTTTCGACAGCACAGAGAGGAAAGAACGGGAGGTGGGGTACGCCTTTATTTACATGCAAGTCTTTCAGGCTACGTGGTTGGCTCCAGCCCACAAGCGGAAAGCGACCAGACCAGATAGCGGATTATCTATTTCTTGCAGTCTCGGCCGGAGAAGATCAATTGTTAGTAGGTGTGATTTAAAAATCCCCCAATGCTAATTATAACAAGGAACTGGAGTCAGATATTTTTGCGCTTGTTCCTAATTATAATAACATAATTTTAATGGGAGATTTTAACACGAATCTAAATACATCTAACAATCGAGCGATTTACTTGAAATCTGTGGTTTTCTCTGCTGGTTTGTCCATTGTTGGGCATGATTTCACTCACCACACTAACCGGACTAGCACGTTGATTGATCGCATAACAGTAGACGATTTAGAAAAAGTAACTGTTCATGCGCAGCACCCTATTCCCTTCCTTTCAAATCATGATCTGTTTAACATTGAATATCAACCATCTTGTATCCTTCCAACCAGGCCGACTGTCGCAGATCCGTGGTCTTAATAATATTGATATGAAGGAATTTCATGATCACCTAAAGACCTACGATTGGAATAATCTGATGTCAAAACGGGATGTTAACTTTAATGTAAACGGGCTTGTTGCTATCTTAACAGAGGCTTTTGACAAGTTCGCGCCACCCTTCGTCCCAAGCTCACGCAAAGAAGCTGCACCCTGACTAACTTTGGAAATCAGAGATTTGATGAGGGCCCGAGACTCAAAACGTGGACTGGCTAACAGAACTAAAAATGCCCTTATTCAAAAAGAATACTGTAAACTTCGTAAATACAAATTAGAGACTCACACAACCTGTATAATTACAACGTAATCTGAAATACGAGAAGAAAGAATAACATGGTTTTTATGCTTTCGGATTTCCTGCGGGCGTTTCCACCAACTAACCAGCCTCCTATAGTGACTCCCACCCTCGCCCTGCGCGGGGATCCCTATGATGATCGTAACCTCTTCTTCTCAGACATCTCCCCTGTGTCCCCATTGGATACAATTTCTGAAGTCCATTCAAATGCTATTGGCCCAGATGGTATTTCTATTAAAATTATCAGACTTGCCCTGTCTGATATTTTCCCGATTCTATTGCAGATTTACAACTTTTCGCTACACACAGCTCATAGCTCATTCCAAAGTAGAAGGGAACAAATTTAATCCGATAACAGGAAAAATAGAAGAGAATCGCGGAAGAGGCAATCAGTTCAATTTGATCTTAGGGCAGGTTTACAAGAGCCTCTTCGGTTTTTTACAGTAACATTGAAAAACCTTCAGGCAAAGAGGACATAATTTTATATTGCGAGATACTTATGACAGCTCTCATAGATTTTCGAAAACACGGGGCAAACTATGAATCTGACAATAATACAAATAACAAAACAATTCAAGCAACGTACTTTCCTTTCGGAATGGTACAAACACCTTTTCATATTATGGGCAATTATTCCATAAAATTTAGGAATAATAAAGAGGACAACCCCGCTCATTTTATGAAAGAGCTAACAAGATTCAAAAGAGGATATATGATCAATGACCGCAAAATCTTAGAAAATTTGGACGCGCTGTTAAATGAAGACGTCAAAGATTGGTGTTCGACAAATAAAACTTCGTGGCGAACATTATCATATTTTTTAAAGATTTGAAAAATGCCGTATATCGATGAACGAACTTCGGGAGAAATTAAAAATAAAATGTACCCAAAAGCGGATATAAGACATCCACTCTTACTTGACAGTAATTATGAAGCTGTTTAAAAAATTATACCCTAGAAAAAGGCAAGAATGGAAATTACGTAGAGTTCACAAAAACCTGAATTGGATACAACGCTGGAAACACCAGTTGCCGTTAGATCACTGAAGTTAAGCAGTGTTGGGCGCGGTTAGTACTTGGATGGGTGACCGTCTGATACTACTGCGTTGCTGTTGGCGGTGGTGGGTGTGGTGAGCCCACACTTGTAGTTATTTACTACAAGTAACTATCCACCTAGAAACACTACCCGAATCTTAGGTAAAGGAGGGGAAACTAAGCTAGCTAACTCCAAAATTCGCAGGCAAGTTTTACAAATTACAGATCCAAAAATTGAGGATGAAAAACAACAACAACGTAACAACGGTAACGGAAATAAAAATAATTCAGAAAACATTAGAGATGACAAAAAGGAAAACAAAAATGGTCAAAATGATAAACAATAATCAAACCCAGAACAATCAGGGTGAAAATAATTTACAAATCGATATCCATTTCGATCCTTCGGGTTTCCTTTTGTACCTTTGCTAGCCCAATATCAGCCAAAGCAAAGGCCTAATTTCCGACCTAGATTCCAACCTGGTTCCAGCATAGATTCCAGCAAAAAATGTCAACCTAGATTCTCAAATAATTGACTTAAATTTCCGTTTAATACTTAAAAAGAAAATGCCCATATTACGCGTATAGCCAGGAAAACTGGAAGGGCGGGTACTAGGAATTAAAGATCTCTTTACATCAGCACAGATTTTAACTTGTCCAAACATTACACACCCATTCCAACTTGAAACTGATGCTGAATTACGTTAATTGGCTTCAGAAAAAGAGGGCCTAGCTGTAGTTTGGGACATTAGAAAATTCAGACCCTATCTTGAGGGATACAGGTTCAAAGTATTGACGAACTACTTAGCCTTGAAGTGGCTTTATAATCTGAAAACAACCACAAGCAAACTAGCAAGATGGCATTATAACTTCTAGAGTACGATTACGAAGTAATATACCGAAAAGGCAGCTAGAACTTTGTCCCTGACGCTCTATAGAGATCAAATGAACCGATAAAAATAATCGCGTTCACGTTAGCTTGCAGTTCAGAAAAACCAAATGTGAATATAACAGATGCTACCAGACTCAAACCCTTAAAAATGTAGTCCATCTAAAACACTTTAAGCTCGACTTTTACGGTACGAACACAATGAAATTCAGGAGGGACATTTAAGTTAAAAAAACACTGCGAGATTATCCGAGCATTACTTTTGGCCAGGTATGTATTCGGATATAATCAAATATGTTAAAAATTGCGAAATTTGTCAAAAAGTATACAAAATTAATCAAGCGAAATTAGGATTAATGGGGAAAAGAATAGTAGAAAAACCGTGGACCATAGTAGCATCAAATATCATGGGACCACTTCCTATATCAGGGATGTCTACGTAAAGAGCAAATAGCACAAATCTGTCAATTGACAATCCTCCTCTCTTACCGCCTTATGCAGAGAGCGAACGAGCGTGCGAGGAAAAGGCACGGAGAGAAAATAACAAATCAATACTTGGGAATAGTACATCTCAAATTCGGAAATGAAAATAAATTCAGAGATTAACTTAAATGAAGTAAAAAATGTATCTGTATTCGAGGAAATTCTAAAGTTCAGTTATTGATCTGCTTGAACGTTGAGCCGCAAAACTAAGCCTCCAAATTCAATCTTTGTCCCAGAGAGGAAAACAAGATCCAACATGGAAAATCAAGTTGCATATGAACGCCAGCAAAGTAAGGAGAAAATTAGGTTGATTGACTCAATACAAGAAAGGAAATAGAACCAAAATCCTGATAAACTATTATATTAATACCACCCACACTTGGAATATCGAGGCATTAACACCAACTATCAAGTAAGTAATCGTGGGGTACTGAGGGAAAGGCTTGTTTATAATCAATGTATGCCACGTGCAGGTTGGCTTGATGTCTTTGCGCCTGCTTCACGTCAACACTATCATTTGTTACTAGGTCCTTGCATCCCCGGGATTTGTAACAACACATTGTGACAACAAAAAATCAGCAACAGGCGTGGCGTACCCAGCGCGCTGGCGACTATAAAACCGACAAACTACAGATGTGCAGTAGCACTTGCGAATGAAGCATTCACCGCATTGCACCGAATTTTCCGGAACTCCGTTTTTTAGTTCATATAAAGGAATGCTTTACAAATACTCAATATCTTCAAATTAATATCTACAAATGTTTTTAGAATTTCTATTGAATTATTCCATGATAATAATTATTATTGATCGTTTTTATTCTAGAACCACTTTAAAAATAACGAAACTTTTTTTATACCTGAGCCTAAATAATTCTACATTTTATCCTGAATGTTTCGGAAATAATATAAAACTCTGTTCAGTTATCGCTTATCTCCGCGGCTCTTAAATTAATTTCATGACCTTTAAAAAAATTAATTTTTTCGGGTAGGTCAGAAAAGGAGTAGTGTTTTTTAAATACAGGCGATAACCTGAACTCGAGTGCAGGCTGCAACTCGAATCAGCAGTTAACAGATTACGTTCTACACGACTTCAAGTGTGATAACCTTGCCCAGCAAGAATTGATGCAACGCTTCAAAAAGAAGATCGCGCAGTAGATGCATCCAAATTATCCTTCTAGGATTTTCGCGTAGTAATGTCCAAACGTTGTACGAGCATATACACCAGAAGTTTTCCATTGGTCCGTTCGAAACCTCAACGAAGCCAATGCTCCCACAGCCACATTGTAGTCAATGAACGTAGCACTGATGTACTATCTCTAGACATCACTGGTAGATTGAAGAGTTTGGCCAAGTAGCTGTTTACCAAGGCTCTATTATTATCTTGTTTTCTCAACGTTTTTCCAGAGAATCTAATCACGCCTTCACTGCATACTGTGTTACTTTCTCGACAACGAGCTTTTTCAAAAATTCGTAACAGTGTTACATATGCTCTTGAAACTCTCTTCCTGATGAACAACGTGTTGAGCAAAACACAACATTTTGAAGCGAGTTTATAACAAGAAAACGATACACGAAGGATACAGTGTATCGTGTTATGAAATCTGACAGTTCACGGGCGAAAGAATTGTCACTTAGAGGTTAAACACTCGTAGCGGCTGTGGGACGTCGAGTACGACTACGTGTGAGGCTTACTTGTAAAATGGCGCATTCTGAACGCCACGCGCGATATGCTAACGTACACAAGGGCGGTGTACCGTAGGCGGAGTGACATAGTTGGTGAAATTTAATGGAAATTGTTACTACTAAACGAACTAAGTTTCACTTGTCTGAACACTATTGCACTGCTAAAAATCTGGCTCGAGGGATCAAATGTGCGAATTTGCACTAAAAAAAGTCAATTCAGTTCAAAAGTAATTAACACCTGATTTACGCAGAGAAAATCACTTTCTTGTACATTAGACAAAAAGCCATAAAGAAAAACAGAATTTACCAGTAATTGAACGAGCGTAGACATTACTTTTTAGGTGAAACTTCTTTCGAAAATTAAAGTTTTTATTGAAATAAATTTGTCTCTGTAGATTCTACATGATAATCGGCGAAATATGAATGAAAGTAGTTTAAATTATCTGCAAAACTGAAAAAACAATCTGTTTTAACTCTAATATTACCGAACATATACATAATTTGAATAAAGGGTCAAACAATCACAGCAGGGTCCCACTGGGATCACCTGCCGTCCAAAAATGACACCGGCTCCCAGCAGAACCGCGGTAAATCCCACCTACAGTCACGTCTCACGACCGTAAGATGGGTGGTCACAGGGCACGACGAAATTACAACGACAGAACAGCGATACCCTCCTTTGTCTTTAGAACACGAAGCGACCCAAGGATGACAGCTTCCTGCATCCATCTCGCAAGTTCTTTGGCATATTTTTGGCACGCGGGTATGGCTGTAAGGTTACGAAACAGTGATAGTTTCGAACCTCCGAGAGCACCGATCACAAAGACAATTACTTTAACCGAATATTTTGGCTACAGTCGTTGCAGCTCCCTTTTAAGGTCTTGATACCTCTCCTCCTTTTCCTTCTTCTTGGCAGTGATGCTGTAATCCGCCGGAGCCGACAGTCTGCTCAATAATATAGTTCGTTTATCGAAGTCTTGGAGAACGATGACAGGCCTCGAGTTTGCAATGGAGACTGCTGTCCGAAAATCGTAGTTCCAGAAAATTTGGCACTTTTCGTTTTAGACAATTGACTCTATCTCCCTCGGAACGTTCGGCAGGGCAGGGTCCCGGCCAACAACGTGAGAGCGACAAATGTGGTAATAAAGCACTCTAAGGGCCGCGTTATGTTTGCAGCGATAGGTCGTTCCTGCATGAGTGGGACACCAGGATAGTACGTGTTCTAGGTACTGAGCATGTGCATGAGACGCTCTGAACTTATCACTGGGAACTTCTTGATGTAAAATTTGGCTACGTTATACTAAGCTGGAAATGACACCGTCCTGGCATGCGAAAATGAAACCCTCTGTACCTGAATTAACGTATGATGATCTGAGGAAAGCAAGTTTGCTCCTTCGACAAGGACTGATTTTCTACATTTCTGTGAAAGTTTCCCTGGATTTTCTTGTTGAGAGCTGTTGGCGAATTTTTTCAACCTCTGCTTTCTTTACTTCCGCTTTTAGAAGTGAAGCATTTAGATGGAGTAATGCACTTTCCTCACTTCTGATGTTAAAATTCAGGCCAAGAATCTCGCCCGCCTGCTCCGCGTCTTCGTAAAGGAACGCTCCTTTTCCAATCATGTCGTGATTGCTGACCACTTTTATAAGATGATCTCTGCCATTTGCAACGATGTAAGCTGTACTTACAACAATTCGGTTATGAAGACACTGGACATTCAGAAGTCTGCGTCCGCCTTGACGGCGTGAGATGAAAAATCGCGCAACAGACGAATCACCCCAAACGAGTAGAGTAGAACCAGGACGGCAAGCATGTTAGTCGCAGATACCTTCTTCAACGCCGACAGATTTGAAGACCAAATCTGTCGAAGAAGATATTTGCATCTGCTTCGGAGTGACTCCTTCACTGATGTTAAGTCCTAAATGCGGCTTTGAGGCACGCCCAGGTATGTATAGGTCTCTCCAGTGTCAAGGTATCTAATAACAATTATATCCACAAGCTCAGTGTCATCGGTAACGCCAAAAATCTTTCCGTTCCTCAGATGAATCTTGGCACTCTTGTCCAATCCAAAGTCCATACTAATCTCGACTGTGTACTTCTTGACGATATTTAGAGCAAGTTGAAGTTTGCTTGCACCAGAAGAATAGATCTTCAGGTCATCCATATAAAATACATGAGTGACCTTATTCTCGCAATGATTAGTGTCCTGACAGAGGTATCCAGGAGGATTTCGTAGTGCAAGAAATAGAGGCAGAAGTCTGATGCAGAAGAGCAGAGGGCTCATGGTGTCGCCCTGAAAGGACGCCCCTCTTGAAGGTGACGCTGTTCGTTGTGACAAGATAATTTCCAGATGAGATATTGAATCTAGTTTTCCGAAGGGGCATCAATTTCTCTATACATCTCACTATGTGTAGATGAACCTTCAAGCTTTCCAACAGACAGATGATAAGTCTATGCGAGGTTGAACCGAAAGCTTACCGGTAGTCAATCGAGGCAATAGCCAGGACGCGCTGATAGGCTGCTTCGTCTTTGCAAACGCACCTGTCAATTAGCAGGTTCTTTTAGGAGCCTGCTACACCTTTTTTCGAGCCATGTTGTTCGTACATCTCTCTCCACACAGGCTCAATTCTTCGAACAATCCTAATGTTTAGGTCAGCTGTAGGTCATCTTATGCAGCGTGTTCAAACAAGTTACTGGCCTGTAATTCTCTGGATTGGACAAGTCGCCTTTTGTCGGCAGGAATATAGTGAGTCGTAACAGCAGCCACTGAGAAATGGGCGTTTCCAACTTTAAATATGAGATCAATATTCGGGCCAGATATTGGTGTGTAGAAGTAGCCTTCTTCCACCAGAAGTTCTTGATACCATCTGGTCTTGCAGCGGAACAGTTCTTCGTGCCCCTAAGTGCTTTGTTCACATCTTTGGCAGTGACTGATGGACATTCCTTCTCAGATGTTATGAGGCCGTCGCAAAACTCCTTGAAGCGGATGATATTATCATTATCTTCTTTCAACTCCAGTGTTTTCGGGATCTTGTTTAACTCTCTCAAAAAAGTCTCTACCTCGTTGGACTTGGGTGGATTTTTGACAGAAACAGGCAGATCGCTGAAAAGGCGCGTTGCGTCAGCGAATAACTGTTGATTCTTCCTGACTCGTCTCTCCCTCTTCTGTATTCTTCTCCTTGCATCAGAGAACACCCGTATTTTGTCAACAATATGCCTCTTGATTGTCAGCAGCTTTGACTTCTTCAGTGTGTGATTGTAGATCCTCAGTTCTTGGGCGAACTTTCGAACCCTTTCCGTGAACGGTCTACCAGATGTTATGTAGTCAATCACACACTGAACACGAGACGCATTCTGTCTTGCCCATCCAATCTTCTTGTTCAGTAAATGCAAGCGCCTTTTCGTCTTTTGATCCATCGTCGGTTTTAGCCTTCGATTTGAATCAGCCAAAGCTCTCGCAGCACCATAAACTGAACAATTGATGGTCCGGAGGTCGGACTCCTCCGAGATATCCTCACGAGGGGAGACATCCATTTCAGCAGGATCTTGAGACTTAGGAGGAACCTGGATGTCAATGTTCCCGCTTGTCCTGAAATCGCGATCATCTCTCAGAAGGTGCCTGCTTTCTGCGGTCGGTCTTAGTGTCGCTTCCTCATCTTCGTCTGCAGCTTGATCAAGCAGCGGTTGGGGAAGCACTCCGCGTACATATCCATTTTTCCGGAGGTTATCGGCTTGATTTCGCAATGACTGATGCGAAACGTGCTGAAGCTCTGGGTGTTTCTGGCACCACAGAGTGTGCATACACGACATAAAGCCTCCGTGAACAGGGATAATGCTGGTATCGTAATAATCTAGCAAGTAATCTTGGACTTGATTCGCCCACTCAGTGTGGGCGTTTCACCAGTTCGTCGACGTGTTTCCATCTAAATTATTTTCAACACCCCGAACCCTAAGGTGATCGGCACTGTTTGCCGACCCATTGTCGAGTGTTCTGCACGTTCGACAGTTTTTAACGGCATCTACAACTTTTTGGTGGTTTGGTGGTGTCAATTGTTGTTCCCACGAGCAGTTAGGGAATGGGTACGCATGTCCTTATAGACACCCGCAGACAAGGTTGAGGCTGCATACTCTGAGAGGTCGCCCGGTATCCCAGAGTCACCGTTTAAAACACCTCACCCAGGTGCCATTCAGCTTTCGGCACGGTTGTTACGCCTCCGCTTAGGGGTTATTCCTTCAGGACAGAGGGATTTCACCAGGAGTGGGTGCCATTATACAAAATTGAACCCGCTCCCGGCAAAATCGCGGTAACATTTCATCTAACCACGTCTCACGGCCCTGAGATAGGTGGTCACAGTCTGCGATGAAATGAATACGATGATCCAGCAAAAGTCTCGTGCACCCTGATGACATGAAGCAACCCAAGGAAGACCGCCTTCTGCATTTTCCCCACAAGTGTCTCAGCGTTTCGTTAACACGCAGCTTGGCACCTCCAACAGCACCGATGATCAGGACGACTAGCTTAACCGAATATTAAGTGTATAACCGTCGCAACTCCCTTATAAGATCTTTATACCTCTCTTTCGATTCATTCTCCTTGACTGTGATCCTTTTGTCGGCTGTTGCCGAAAATTCGATGACGAACGTGTTTCGTTTCTCGAAGTCAAGGAGTACTATGTCAGGCCTCGAATGCGCAATAGAAACAATTGTTGAGAATACGAAGTTCCAGTATATGCGGCACTTCTCAGTTTCGACAATTGACTCTATTTCCTGAGGAGCGTTTGGCGGAGCGGTATTAGGGATAATGCCGCAAAAGTGACAGAAATGGTAATAAAGCACTCTTAGTGCCGTATTGTGCATTTAGATGTACGTCGTTCCCGCATGAGTTGCACAACTAGGGGGTCGTTCAAGTATTACGTAAGCATAATTTTTCCTATTCTTGACCCCCCCCCCCCCCATTGTAAGCATATTTTCGCATTACGAATATACAACAATAAGCATCTACTTAGACCCCCCCCCCCCCTCTCTCAAAATGCTTACGTAATACTTGAATAGTTCTAGATAGTATATATCCTAAGTGCTCGGGGTGTGCATGACATGCTCTGCAGCTATCATCGGGAAAGTCTTGGTTCAAAATGTGGCGACGGTATGCTGAAGTGGAAATGACGCCACCCTGACACGCCAAGATGAAACCCTCTGTGCCCGACTTCAATCCGGGTGATTTGAGGAAAGCAAACGTTAGCTTATACGACATCGACTGATACTTCACATTTCTGTGGAAGATCTTCGGAGGAGGCTGCTGAAACACTTGGCCTGGATCAAGACAGCACAGGATAAAAACTTCCGTGAACAGCTCCTCGACAAGAGGATGCACCCTCTTGTCGAGG
>CAKNYM010052279.1:138559-158840 GCA_932195095.1 Andricus curvator
TTATCCTGGGCTGTCTTGATCCAGGCCAAGTGTTTCAGCAGCCTCCTCCGCTGGTTTGTACAGAAACACTCCGTTGCCGACTTCATCGTGGTTTCTGAACATTTTACCCCGTAGTGGTCACACCTCCTAAAAATAACATAGTGGATACACTGGGTCCAATGAACCCAACGCACAAAAACAGTTGCCATTTGCGTTCTTTTTGGAAAAAGTCTATTTATTTCACAGTTTGAAGTCTTCAATTTTCATGTAACTCGTAAAATCAAATAGGTCAGCTTTGAAAGTATAAAATAAAGTGAAAAAACTCTTTTTCTGAGAAAACCTGTATATTTTATCCATTCTGAACCGTATATTTTATCAACTTTCCTCAAAATTTTCTAATAATTTTTAATAATAATAAAAATTTTCTAATAAATTTATTTATTTTTCAATTGATAAAATTTTTCTAATTTTTTCTAAAATTTTCTAAACTGTATATTTTATCGATTCTAAATTGCCTCTTCGAAGATACGTAGACGCAAAGTTAGCAAAGTTGCTGTACCCAGAATAATCCTTTTGCAAATGAATAGAGTATTACCGGGACGGCATGCATATTCGTTGCAGATACTCTGCTGCTCGCCAATAGTTCGGAAGACCAAATCCGTTGGATAAGACGCTGGTTCTGCATCAAAGAGTATCCTTTATAGATGTCATGTCCTGAAGGCGGCTCTGTGGCACGCCAAGGTATGTATAGGTCTCTTCAGCGCCAAGGTGTCGTAAAGCGCTTCTGTCGACAAGCTCAGGGTCTTCGGGGATGCCATTAAGTTTTCCTCGCTTCAAATAAACCTTGGCACATTTTTCTAGACCAAATTCCATTCCAATCTCCTGAGTGTATTCTTCGACAATCCCTACAGCTAGACAGACAGTGGCAATAATGTGAGGCAAAAGAGGAGTGTGCTCACGGTGTCGCCCTGAAAGACACCTCTCTCAAAGGTGACGGTGTTAGTTATCACACGATGTTTTCCAGCTGAAATAGTAAATCTGATTTTCCAAAGTGGCATCGATCTCTCAATGTAGCTCACGATATGAGGATGAACCTTTAAGCTTTCCAACAGACAGATGATAAGCCTATGGCAGGTTGAATCGAAAGCTTTCCGGTAATCAATCCAGGCCATCAATAGAAAGCGCTGGTAGGATGCTGCGTCTTTGCAGACACATCTATCGATGAGCTGGTTCTCCCGACATCCTGCTACGCCTTTCTTTGAGCCGAGTTGTTCGTACATTTCTCGCCACACAGGTCCGATTGTCCAAATAATCCTATCATTATGATAGCTGTGAAGATCTTATACAGTGCGTTCAGACAAGTTATTGGCATGTAATTCTTAGGGTCAGCTAAGTTGTCCATCTTCGGCAAGAGCACTGTGCGCCCTTCCACCAGCCACTCCGGAGTAGGCTTTTCCGACTTTAGATATGAGGTGAAAATGCGGGACAGATACTGGTAGGTTGAAGGAAACTTCTTCCACCATAAGGTCTTGATACGATCTGGTCCCGGAGCGGAATAGTTCTTCATGCCTTTTAAAACGTTTTTTACCTCCTCGGTAGTGATAGGTGGGCATTACGCCTCAGGTGTTATGAGGGCACTGCAGAGCTTCTTGAAGCTATTTATGGTCTATGAGTCTTCTTTCAGTGGATGCTGGACTTTGTAGACTTCTCTCCAAAATGCTTCGACCTTCTCTGGTTTGGGCGGGTGGTCAACAGTTACTGGAGGATTTTGGAAAAGTCGAGATGGTTCAGAGAAAAACTGTTAATTTTCTCTGACCTACCTCTCCCTCCGGTCTAGATTTCTCCTAGCATCATATAGTACCCGTATTCTGACAACAATATGCTGCCTGATAGTCAGCACCTTTAACTTGTTGAGCGTGTGATGACGGATCCGCAGTTCGCGCGCGAACTGACGAACCTTGGCAGTGAAATTCCTGCCAGATGTTATGTAGTCAATCACACACTGAATGCGGGACGGGTACTGTCTTGCCCTGCCTATCTTTGTGCTTAGTTGATGCATTCATCTTTTGGTCTTATGATCAGCTGCTGGTTTTTTTTACGGTTTGCATCCGCAAAAGCTCTCCCTGCATTATACACACTATAATTCATAGTCCCCAGGTCGGACTCTTCGGAAAAATCTCTACGAAGCTCGTCTTGCATCTTTGGGCTTGAGAGAAACCTGGATTTCGATATTTCTCCAGGTCCTGAAGCATCGCTATTCCTCTATTGGATGCCTTCCCGCGGTTGGTCTGAGTGTCTCCTCTCTTTCTCCATTGCCGGCTTGTTCAGGTTGCGGTAGAGTAGCCGGTCCGCTTGAATAACCCCTTTTCCGGAGTTCCTCGGTACGGTTTCACAGAGGTTGATGCAAAAAGTGCGAGAGCTTTGGAAGGTTCTCGCACCACAGAGCATGCAGTTGTGCCATGTAACCTTCTTGTTTGGGGGCCATACTGGTATCGTAGCACTCCAGCAGGTCGTCCCTGAGTCCATCCGTCCACTTAAAAATATGAGATTCTGCCGGTCCATCGCATTGACTCTGTCTTGATTGGCTCCCCCAACTCTATGGTAGTCGGCATTAATGTCCGACCCACTATAGGGAGCCCTGCGCGTTCGATTGTTATGAACCGCACTTACTTTCCGGTTCCGGTTACTTTGGAATTGAACCGGAGGTCCTATGACAAAGCTACAAAACGCGTCCTCAGTTGGTGGATAGAGGGTCTTTGTTCCAAGAGTTTCTGATGAATACGGTTACAACAGTCGCGGATAATTGTCCAGGTATGATCCCGAAGAAAAAAGCCCTAAGCGAAGGGGCACTAACCATGCACAAAGCTGAATGCACCTGGATGAGGTGTCTTACGACGGTGACTCTGGGATAACGGACGACTTCCTAGTGTATGCAGCCTTATCTTTGCACATGGGGCTCTGCAAGTGTGGACGAAGCCTTTCCCTAACTGCTCGTTGGAAGAATTGTGGCACTACTACATCCAGTTTTAAATGGGGTTCAAAACAATCAAACGTGCAGAGCACCCGACAATGAGTCGGTAAACAGTGCTGATCGCCCAGGAGTTCGGGGTGCTGAAAATAATTTGAATGGAAACTATACGACGGATCGGCGAGACGCTCACTCGACGGAGTACTCCGATTTTTTCATTCATTTTCAAGCCCCATTATTATAATTAAGTAGTGGGAATTTTTGAACGAAAACCCTGTTCCCTATTTTCGGGTATGCTTTTTCAGAACCTGAGCTCAAAATTGAAATATCTCCTCTATAAAATTGAATATGGCGGCTTTTATGTCAAAAATGATGAGAATTTTTAGAAAAAGTTTTTTCATGATTTTTTTTTCACATTGAAATCGCGAGAAAACTTCACACTTTCTTCAACCATCGATGCACAAAAATCGTGTAGTTTGACAATATTGGTGAAAGTAGCTGTACACAGGTTTTTGGGGTCGCTAAATCCGAATCTAGTGTCAAATTTTCAAAATTCAATATGGCTGATACAATATGGTCGCCAACATTTTCAAAAAGGTTTGAAACTGGATGAAATTGTCTGTACATAGAGTTTTGAGGTCGCTGAATCCGAATCTAGTGTCAGATTTTTGAAACTCAAGATGGCGGATCCAATATGAGGGCCAAAATTTTTAACAATGTTTGGACCTGGAAGAAATTGTACGTACATTGGTTTTTTGTGGTCGCTAAATCCGAATCTAGTGTCACATTTTTGAAATTCAAGATGGCGGATCCAATATGGCGGCCAAAATTTTGCAAAATGTTTGGAACTGAATGAAATTATCCGTACTCAGGGTTTTGGGGTCGCTGAATCTGAATCTGTTGTCAGATTTTCAAATACCAACATTGGGAATCCAATATATGGTGTCTAGAATGGTAAAAAAGGTCCGGAACTTGATAAAATTGGTCATATAATGTTTTTGTGATAACTGAATCCGAATCTGCCATCAAATCAACACCTTAGAATTACGATTCTTGAATAAATGAAACTTTCAAAAGAGGTGAAGATTTTCTTATTCTAGTCTCAACATGAGCCAGAGAAAACAACGTGGACGTGGTAGATTTCATTCTCCTTCGAGGTGCTTGTTTTGAGTGAGTCCCCATGCCTCTCACTATTCATGGTGCTTGTGCTGAGTGAGTCCCTATGTCTCTCACTATTCGGGGTGCTTAATTCGTGTGAGTCCCCTTTCCTCTCACTATTCGTTCCAAGAAATGGACACAGGTAGTTTTCGTTCGGCTAATTGAAGCCGCCATTGTGAATTCTGTTGTAATTTTCAACGCTATCGGAGATGGGAAGAAAGTCCCGACTAAAGATTTCGCAATATCGATTGCTAAAAGTTACATGCAGAAGGGTAACTTGAAACGAAATGGACCACACAAGATTTCTCGTCAAAGCAAGCAAGCTCGGTGTTCAGACTGTTCGATAAGAATATACAAATTTTGTGACAACTGGCAATTATACTTCTGCAGTGCATGTAAGAAGAAGAAACATGACCTGACATAGGATTCAGTGAGAGCAAGGGAACTCATTCGAATCAAGCACCTCGAATAGTGATAGGAAAGGGGACGCACTCGAATCAAGCACCCCGAATAGTGAGAGGGAAGGGGACCCACTTAGAACAAGCAGCCCCAATAGTGAGAGGCAAGGGGACTCACTCAAAACAAGCACCTCGAAGGAGAAAGAAAAATACCACGTCCACGTCGTTTTCTCTGGCTCATACTGAGAATAGAATAAGAAAATATTTACCACTCTTAAAAGTTTCATTTATTTAAGAATCGGAATTCTAAGGTGTTGATTTGATGGCAGATTCGAATTCAGTAAGCTCCAAAACATGATATGACCAATTTTCGGACCTTTTTTACCATTCTAGAAGCCATATTGGATTCGCAATCTTGAATTTTAAAAATCTGAAACTTGATTCGGATTCAGCGACCCCAAAAATCGATGTATCTTCCCGGCAGCTGATGTAGCACACATGATCCAACGGATCATGGTAACAACACTCAGTACCATGATGATGACTTAATGATGATTTAATGATTATTACATTAATAAAGTTTAACTTGTACGTGTAAATTTTAAACAATTTTTTACTTTTAACTATGTTTTTAATTATATATTATTACACTTTTCAATAATTTGTGCACTAAAGTTTCTTTTTGAATATGTTTGATTACTTTTTTACGTGTTTTTGATACCCGCCCCGACCAGCAAAACCTCGGCTTCGCCTCGGCTTTGCAAAAGTCGGGCGGGCGACCGAATCCCATGCATCCGCTCCGCTGACCGAGAGCAGCAGCGAAAGCAAAACACATCGGCCGGGAGAGCGCGCTGATACAGGCCACAAAAGAAAAGGCATAGCTATAGATATAGCCGAGCAAGAGCTACCAGCCGACAACGCATTTTATTAATTAACATTAATTATTAGACGTACTTTCGGCTGGGGATGAAGAAAAATAGTATAAGACACACGGCCAGAAATATTGGATGCCCTGGCGCCCGGAAATCCAACTTTCAGGCCTTGGGTCGTAATATACGATTCTCAAAATTTTCATATTTTTTTTTGCATAAAAGCCGCCATATTTAATTTTCTAGAGGAGATATTTCAATTTCGAGCTCAGATTCTGAAAGAGTATATCCGAAAATAGTAGGGAACAGGGTTTTCGTTCAAAAATTCCCACTTCTTAATTATAATAATGAGGCTTGAAAATGAATAAAAAAATCGGAGTTCTTCGTAGTTAATGGGTTAAAAATAATTTATAACGTACTAAAAACATCAACCTATTGATAAAAAAATGTTGTGTCAAAAATAATAATTTTTCTATTCTTAAAATATATTTTCTTAAATATTTATTCTTATTTTTATAATATTTATGCAAATTTATGGTTCAACAATTGAAAATGAATTATAAACAAACAAAAATTTGAAAAAAGTACGAGGAGGCGAATGCATAACGGCGGACTCTATAGCCTGGAACCTAGACCATTACTCTATCATGTCATTCCGCGCGGTTCGCGGATGCCTTTGCGCACTCCCTTTTTAAGACAAGAAGGATCATTAACATCAAGGTTCATTCTAAGCCGGAAGATCTGGATTAAATAGATGCCGACCACTGTGAGGATCTGTCAAAGGAGTCCGACATCTGGACCATCAATAGTTCAGTTTACGGTGCGGCGAGAGCTTTGGCTGATTGAAATCGACGGCTAAAACCGACAATGGATCAATAGACCAAAAGACGCTTGCATCAACTGAACAAGAATATTGGCTGGGCAAGACAGAATGCGTCCCGTGTTCACTGTGTGATTGAATTTATAACTTCTGGTAAGCCGTTTATGGAATGGGTCTGCAAGTTCGTCCACGAACTGAGGATCTACCATCACACATTGAACATATCAAAGCTGCTGACAATCAAGCTGAACATTGTTGACAAAACACGTGTGTCATCTGACGCAATAAAGAGAATACAAAAGAGGGAAGTGTGCGTCAAGGAGAATTATCAGCTTCTCTCTGATCCGTGGCGCCTCTTCAGCAATATCCCTGATTCTGTCAAAAATCCACCTAAGCCCGAGGAGGTCCAGACTTTCTCGAAAGAAATTTACAATGTTCGATACATCTTGAGGGCAAAAAATGAGGATATTATTCGCTTAAAAGAGCTATGCGAGAACCTCATAACATCTGATGAGGAATGTCCACCAATAACTGCCGAAGAGGTGAAGAAAGCACTAAGGGGCGCGAAGAACTTCTCTGCTGCAGGATCAGATAGTATCACGAACTTCTGGTAGAAGAAGTTTACTTCCAGACACCAACACCTGGCACTAGGGTGGCTCTTATTTTCAAAGATTGAATTTTCTTCACGCTACCCCCCAGTTTGGTTCCATTTTGTGTAGAAATAATTTCTGCAGAAGTTGAGCTTAATCGGACTAAGGGAAAAGGTGTCCCTGGGCCCTTGAACATAAAAAAACCATATAATTGAAGAAAAAACCAATTTTATTTGTTTATTTTGCAAAATTTTAATTCTGTAAAAAAAAGCTTTATACAAAAGTTTTAGATCTATTCAAAATGCACATATTATTATGCATGACTTTTTCTCGTATGACTAACCTTTTCCGAGAAAAATTCGAAAATCATTTGTCCCTTAACAAAACTTTCATTTTTAGGCCACGTCGACGGTTCTGTCCTAAGGAATTCATCATTCAAGTTAAATCTTGCGAAAAATCGTTTAGTGTCGACAGAAACGAATTGCTCAATTCCTTTTTTAATCATTTCTGGGATTTCATCGATTTTGAACTTGTACTCGCTTCACATTCTCATTTGATGATCCTGTTTCGCGATTCAAAGCATTGACCATTTTGATTTTTGATTCTGAATACAATTTCGAATCAAAGAAAGCTAATGCGACAGTTTCAGCGCTTAAATACCATAAATGATTCATTAGCTTTTTTAATGCAATACGAGAGATGCCGGGATCGACAGCTTGATATTCATAAAGTTATGACAAAACCCTGAAATCCAAATAAGGTGCTTCAGTAGCAGAAGGTGCACAAAACCATGCTTCGACGTACAGACTAACAAAAAAAAACACAAATATTACATAACGCATTCTCTTCTTCTGGAGCTAATACAAATTCACGACAGAAGAGAAAGATTTTCAAGCAATAAATAGCTTTTGCCATCCACCTCGCATGATGGATGGCCCCCGGAATACGGAAAAATAGTTCACGAGGTGGTACTTCGCTAAGGAAAATTATTACTAATTCCAAAAATTCCCTATAATCCTCTCTAGCCTGCTGTTCCTTCAAAGTATTTTTAACAAAGTCAAGGATTCGAGATACGTCGCCCTGATTAAAGTATCCTTTGACCTTTTCGTTTTCAATCCCTGCTCGAAAATTATGAGCATTTATTCCAGACCAAGCCTTCTGAAACTATTTAAAGATCAATACAGTCAGACCTGTATTTCTGACAATTTTTTCCTCGAACACGCTTCTAAGAATAATTTCATATTTATGATGTCTACAAGCAAAGTACAAAAGATCTTTTTATAAAAAAATTTCTATTAAAACGCACGTACATCTATAACTTCCAGTATTCGATGCTGTTGTATCAAAAACTAATGCTTTAACACTGCTCTTTTCCACTCCCAGATTGCAGTACAGGCACTCCAAGAAGTTGTTCAGCATCGCCATTCGAAAGAATCACAGGAAGTCGATCGACGGTCTGCTTGCATGTTAGCGCTGGAAGTAACTTCCCATCCAAGTGCACGAAAGCAGCTTGCAATTTCATGTCCATGAACTGCTTTTTAATTACATTCGTCTTTTCTTCCCGTATTTTTTCTCTTGCATTGTGAATGGATGACCTGTTAATGACAAAATCCTGGACACCATGGCCTAGTGTGTCGGTAGTTGCAATCAGAACATGAACTGCATCCCTGTCACTGATTTTACATTTATCTAAGGCCGCAGCAAGCTTAGGAGTCACTAGTGTACGGCTCCCTCTCGCCCGTTTGGCTTTTGGTGATGAAAATTCTAATTCTGTATCTTCTGGGAGAGGAGGCTCTACCACAATATTATCAGTGGATTTTCCAGCAACTGATACATTTATATCTGTACCTGATTCCAAACTGCTCTTGCTTGTAGATGACATCAATTTGGCAGTTTCATCTTTAAAAGAAAAAGAAATGTAATGATGCAAAATTAAATTTGAAAATTGAGATGTAAAAATAATTAGGAGTATTGCATGATTGCAATTTGTTTATACATTACTTACTTAGTCGTTGAATTTTAAGATTGCTTCGCTCCTTTCTCATCAACGCTGTGTCTTCTCGTTCTGCAACTTTTCTTTCTCTTAGAAGTTCCTTGTAATCGATTCCGAACATAAACCCTTGTCGAACCTGTAACCTTTGATTTATTAAAAACTGCTTATCTTCTTCTATAGAAATATGTTCCAAAGCGTTCGCATGTGCAATGTCGAAAAGATCCTCGAGCTTCGACTTGAAATTTGCTTCTTTTTTCTTATGAGCCTCCGATTTTCTCCCAGCGTGTCTTTGCAGTTGTCTCCATTCTTGGTACAAACATTATAATTTTGGGATGCAGTTTCTCACTTCCTGAGTTGGAACTCGTGCTTTTTCCCAAAAAACAATAACCTCCTGCAATGCTAGTCTGGCACTTTCGCGTAAAGTTAACTTCACAACACGAAGATTGAAAACTATACACTTAAAACGTCTTTATTTGATGGCAATTTATTTCCAGATATTTTATACCAGTAATATCCAAGTAAATAAATTTTCTCACGTAATAGATGGGCAGAGGACATTGTGACATAAAAATTAGTTTTGAGTCGTCCGATATCCGAGAGAGAACTGCGTCAGGTATGTCTCTGAGTATCTGTATCTGCTCACTACAACTACTATATTACAACTATACTACAATACTACATTACTACATTCGTATGGGGTACATTGGTACCCCTGGTAGCATTGGTACATTGGTAGCGCTGAACGAGAAATCTGCGACTAAGATACTTGTCCCGGTTCCACTGTATTCGTTTATGCTACGAACGCCATGAAGGCAGGCGTGGACTTCTAAATCTCTGGAGTCTTTATAACCGAATTATCCTGGGTACAGCAGACATTCTTGCAAATGGAAGAGATCCTCTCATGAAAGCAGCTGAGTAGCCGGCTGAGACCCTTGACCTTGATATCCGAAGTTAGGTAAATGCATTACTCATTCAAGATGCCTCACATCTAAAAGCCCAAGTGAAGAACGCGGAGGTAAAAAACTTCCACAAACAGCTCCTCGACAAAAAAATGCACGGAAACTTTTACAGAAATGTAAAAGATCAGTCCTTGTCAACGGAGTTAACGTTTTCTTTCCTCAAATCATCCAGACTTAAATCAGGCACAGACGGTTTCATTTTCGCGTGCTAGGACGGTATTATGTCCATCTTAGTATATCGCAGCTGCATTTTACGTTAAGAAATTGATAGCAAGAAATACTTTGCTATTCAAAGGATTTTAGATGACAAGTATTTTACTGATTTGATAAACAATTTTTTACCTCGGCTTGAGGATTGTCATTTCCAGACCTACAAAACTGCTGTACAGTCAGGCAAAAAAATGGTTTAGTAAAGTTTTTTTGAAAAGAAATCTATGTTTAAATATTTGTGTCTTTAGTTATCCCTTATTTAGGTTAGGACTATTTGGTTATTTTGTTAATAAGTAATCGATTTATTATTTAAAAACTGGAGCAATATCTTTTTTCTTACCATCTTCCATTCTTTAGGAGGGTTTCAATTGATATAAATCCTGATTTTTGCACACATCTTCCAAAAGGTATATTCAATGTCATATTTAATAATTTAATTTCCATTCGAGCAAGTTGTGCATGCTTAAGTCACAGAATCGTTACCGCAAGAACTATGTTGTTTTTCAAAGGAGTTTAGACGACAGATGCCTCACATTGCACACTTTCCAAAAAACCTGATCTTTTCATGGGACTTGATCCAAGTGGGTGGAAGAGAAAACCAGGTCTGTTCTAGGTTTAGACGTACACTCAGACCTAGGTAGAAAAACACATACGTAAATGTCCGCCTACATTCTTTTGATAAAAAAAAAATTTTACATACATTTGACGACGAATTTGAGCAAAAATAGTATTCATTAAAAAATTAAGTGAAAAATTGATAATTTTATAAAATCTCATAAAAATGTCATAAAATCACGTTAAAAAGTGACAAATGTTCATCTTTAATTATTCTTCAAATTTGTATTCCATAGTTTGTGAGAGCCAACATCGAGCCGATTCAATGACAAGCTTAGTTCTAGTCGCAAGTATTACATTCCTTATATTATTATATTATATTCCTTTACTTTTACTTATATTACTATTACTTACTATTACTTATATTCCTTGCGATTCATTTCGCTTGCGAGAAGAAGTCGCACCTAATGCTCTACCTAGTTGTTTAATTCGGAACTAGGTTCCATGGGAATGAGAGTATTAGTTCCAAACTAAGCTGCTGGGCAGCCCATTACATGCGACTTTTTTCTCGTCGGAAATATTACTTACTATTTCGGATTATTTTAAATTCTTTATAGGTGTGCCACCAAGGAATAATAAATTACTTAATTATGTCATCTTTATTATTTTTCACATATTATGAAGAACAAAATTTTTAAAATATAAGAAAATCATTTGTCACTTCTGAACATAATTTTATTCCATTTGTATGAAAGATTATAAAAGTATCAATTTTTCACTCGATTCTTTAGTTGATGCTATTTTTTGTTAAAAATGTGCATTCGTCGTTAAATCTACGTACAAATTAATTAAATTTTTTGTTAATAAAACAAATATACATGAACCGATGTATGTTTTAATCTAGGTCTAAGTATAGATATAAATATAGGGCAGACCCGATTTTTTCGGTAAGTGTGCTATGTAGGTATTTCACCGATTTGATGATTTGTTTATGACAAAGTTGGGAGTATTTGTATCCACCGGAAAATTTCAGAAACATTCAAAATTGACAAAATGGCGGCGTTTTTTCTGAATATTTTCCAAACTCAATTTTCTCAAAAACTCCAACTGTTTTCTCTCTTAATTTTTAATAAGTTACATAGTACTAATATTTACAACCTCTCGTCCTGTTTTTTGCAAAAATTGTGAATTTTCATTTTGAAAAGGAAAAAATGTCTCTCTCCTCTCCAATATGCGGGTGCAAGGTAAACGCTCACGGGACACATTCCCCATATTAGAACCAACTTTCAAAAAAATTAAAAAATAAAAAACGCTATGGTTTTGGCTAAAATTTAGTTTGAAAATGTTCAGAAAAGAAAACAGCATTTTAGCCATTTTTAAATTTTTAAAATTTTCCCATGGACGTCAAAAGATAATAGAAAGATCTATCAGAATACTGAAGAAAAATTTAAATGTCTATATTGGTTTGCATACTACAAAACTTTAAATTTGTTGTCGATAAATTCTTGATAAAATGGGTCTCCAGTCTTAAAAGTGCAAATACTCCCAACTTTGTAAAACAAAAATTTTCATCAAATCGGTGAAATGCGTGTCGTCTAAAACCCTTTGAAAACAACTTATTTCTTGCAGAAACGATTCTGTAACTTGAGCATGCACAGCCTACCAGACTAGAATTGAATTCAGCCATTTAATTTATAAATGTATACAAAGAATCAATGAATCCTTTTGCAAGATCTATATAAAAATCAGGATTTATGTCAATTACCTTTATCAATTTAAAACCCCCTAAAAAATAGGAGATTATGAGAAAACATATTTTGCTCCAGTTTTTAAATGGCAAATCGATTCCCTATTAACAACATAACTAAATAGTCCTAAAGCAAAGAAGGTATAACTACAGACACAAATATTTCAAGAAACATTCATTAAAAAAACGCCCTTAACCTATTTTTGTGCCTGGCTGTACAGAAAATTGTATAGGCTTTGTAAATATTTTGTACACATATGAAGTGAGCCTTCCACGTAATCCCTACCCACAGATACCAAGTTAGGTATACCAAATTTAAAGCTGAAAATGGACAGACAAATTTCATAACCAAGATGATATTAAGCTTATTGCAAATTTACGGATATTAGGTAGTAGGATGAATGCTCATAGGGACAATTTATGTTCACACGTGTTAGAAGAACTATTTATAAAGGAGGAAAGAATGACCGATTAAATATACACAACATTTAAAAGAAACTCTTTACTGCAAAATGAATGGCGATGTTTTCCATTTTTGTATGAAAAAATTCAAGAGTTATAATTAATGGTATTTTTGAGGGTTAACATACCATCTAGAAGGCATCCAAAAAAAATTCAGCTTGATTAGATTTAACTGCATATTGAATTCCTTCGTTGACTGGCTTAGTATCACATTTCCTCAACAAGAAGGAGGTCTGTTCCACATAGTTTTAGCTTGCAAATATTCGTGCGAGAATTGAGGTTCTTTAAAGAATTAAAACAGTTTTTACTGCAAGTTTCTTGCTTGCTATCGATTAAAAACAGAAAATCAACACATTTTCGGAGTGATGACATTCAGAACTTAAGAAAACAGTCTGGAACAGCAAGAAAACTCGCAATTACTCGAGTTTTTTACATTTCGAATGGACAGGAAGCGATTTATTTACAAAAAAGTTAGTGTCGAATAAAATACAATAAACAAGTGCTAACGTTGAAATACTCTAATTGTGCTAATATTAGAGTTAAAACAAAGTTTTTTTTCAGTTTTGCAGATAAATAATCATAAATGACCAAAACTAGCATTCTTGAAAAAAATGTCACTAGAAAATAACTTTTGCAGGCCATATCTTTCAGACTATCAGTGCTAGGATATTTAATTTTTCAGGAATTTTGATAAAAATACGGATTTTTTAAACACTTTCTCAACAATTTGCGTTTGTTTTTAGGAGTTGCAATAGGAGCGTTTTTGGTCGTTGTCCAAATTTTATCGTTGGATTCTTGTTTTATTTTCAGGAATTCTATACATTAACTTGAGTATTGGACGTTAAGTGGGATTTTGAATTTGATTTTAATCTAATTTAAAATTTTCAAATTTTGATAATAGGGCATTCGAAGTAAATTAAATTCTAGAAAATAATGCAGAATTTTTTACCTGTGCGGAAGAAATAGTAGCACATCAGCAAAAAAAGTGATAAAAATAGAATAAATAAACTCTCAGAAGAATTAACTAAGTTAAACGAAAAGATTGATACACTTTTACACGCAAAAGTTCATGTTGAAGAAACGAACTTAGAGTTGAACGAGCAAAGGCTCGCGATAGCGGGCGCAATGACAAAAATGGCAAACAGTAGGCGTAGCACTCAAGGAAGCAGAATCTTAGATTTTCCCAAAGGTAAAATATAATACGAACACCGACTACATTAAGTGCAGAGGTTCACGTAAATTCAAGAGTAGAAGGAAATATAGATAATGGGAGATTAACCGGAACTAATTCGCCAGAAATTACAGTAATTTTAGTTCCTTTTGGCAGGATTCCAACACCTTTTTCAATCATGTCAATAAATCATCGCAAACTGACCTTTAAAATTTTAAAATAATACAGAAGGCTGTCCAACCTATTTCTAAATGGTTTGATAACATTTAAAAGAGATTACAAAATCAATCATAATGATATTTTAGAAAATTTAGATGCGATTTTACAAGATAAGCTTTGAGTCAGTTTCAAGCAGGGAAACGTGCCCACAGGGCGTCAGAAAACTTCAAAGTCGTATACATGCTCATTATCAAATATATAGTGATATATAAATATATAGAATAGAAGTGATATACAGAATATGTAGTCAAAACTTATTAACTCTAAATGGCGGACCCAACATGGGGGCAAAAACAAAAAATATCTATAGATTTTGCTAAAAATGGGTACTCGGTGCTTTTTGGGGCGCTGATTACGAATCCGAGGTCTACATATAGAATTTCGGTATTGCATTCGTAAAGAGATATATTTATCATCGCATTGAAACATCTGCATTTTGGCTACAGTAATGTTGTTGTGATTCATACACTATAGAGAATCCTATCGCGACATTATAATCAGGGTGCTGGATTATTCTGCTACATTACACGAAACACAATAACATTACTGTAGCCAAATTGCAAGCGTTTTAATGCAATAATGCATTTTTTAAACAGTTGCATACACAATTTCACTTATTAGTAAAACTAGAACATCATAGTCATAGAGTGTTAGTTGACACGGGAGTGACACACTCATATATAATTTAAAAAAGAGTTAAAAAACCACCGCAGGGTCCCACTGAGAGCAACTGCCATCTAAAAAAAATGTCAATAGCCCCCAGTAGAACCGCGGTAAATCACACCTATGGTTACATCTCACAACCGTGAGATGGGTGGTCACAGGGAACGACGAAATCACAACGTCAGGCCGGCAAAACCCTGGTGTGTCTTGAGGACACGAAGCGACCCAAGGATGACAGCTTTCTGCATCCATCTCGCAAGTGCCTTGGCATATTTTTGGCACGCGGGTATGGCTTTAAGGTTACGAACCAGTGATAGTTTCGCACCTACGAGAGCACTTATCACAAGGACAATTACTTGCACCGAATATTTTGGGTGTAGTCGTTGCAGCTCTCTTTTAAGGTCTTGATACCACTCCTCTTTTTCTTTCTCCTTTGCAGTGATATTGTATTCGGACGGAGCCGAGAATTCGATCACGAATATAGTTCGTTTCTCGAAGTCTTGGAGAACAATGTCAGGCCTCGAGTGCGCAACGGAGACTGCTGCCCGAAAATCGTAGTTCCAGAAAATTTGGTACTTCTCGTTTCGGACAATTGACTCTATCTCCCTTGGAGCGTTCGGCAGGGCAGGGTCGCGACCGACACCGTAAGAGCGACAAAGATGGTAATAAAGCACTCAATAAGGCCGCATTATATCTATAGATATACGTCGTTCCTGCGTGGGTCGGACACCCTGATAGTATGTGTTCTAGGTATTCAGCGTGTGCATGACACCATCTGCACCTATCACTGAGAACTTCTTGACATAAAATGCGCTCACGGTATGCTAAGGTGGAAATGACACCGTCCTGGCATGCGAAAATAAAACCCTCTGTACCTGAATTAAGCCCTGATGATTTGAGGAAAGCAAAAGTTTGCTCCTTCGACAAGGACTGTTTTTCTACATTTCTGTGAAAGTTTCAGTGCATTTTCTTGTCGAGTAGCTGTTGGTGCAATTTTCCAACATCTGCTTTCTTTACTTTGGCTTTTAGAAGTGAAGCATCTAGATGGAGTAATAAATTTTCCTCACTTTTGATGTTAAAATTCAGGCCAAGGGTCTCGGCCGCTTGCTCCGCAGCTTTGTAAAGGAACGCTGCTTCACCAATCATCTCGTGGTTCCTGACCATCTTTAGGAGAGGATCTTTGCCATTCGCAACGATGTAAGCTGTACTTAGAACAATTCGGTTATGAAGACACTGGAGATTCAGAAGTCCGCGTCCGCCTTGACGGCGTGAAATGTATAATCGCAGAACTGACGAATTGATATGCAAGCTTTTATGCATATGCATGATCTTACGTGTGGTGACATCAAGGGCCTTAAGATCGTTCTTCGTCCATTGCTTCGGAGAGACTCCTTCACTGATGTTATGTCCTGAATGCGGCTTTGAGGCACGCCCACGTATGTACAGGTCTCTCCAGTATTAAGATGTCTAATAACACTTATACCCACAAGCTCAGGGTCCTTGGGAACGCCAGTAATCTTTCCTTTCTTCAGATTAATTTTGGCACACTTTTCCAAACCAAAGTCCATCCCAATCTCTCCTGTGTAGTTCTTGGCGATATTTATAGGAGTTTGAAGTTTGATTTTACCAGAGGCATAGATCTTCAGGTCATCCATATAGAATACATGTGTGACCTTATGCTCGCGCTGATTAGTGATTAGTGTCGCCACAGAGGTATCCAGGAGAATTTCGTAGTGCGAGAGATAGAGGCAGAAGTGTGATGCAAAAAAGCAAAGGGCTAATGGTGCCACCTCGAAAGACACCCTTCGGGAAGGTGACGTTGTTCGTTGTCACACGATAATTTCTAGATGAGATAGTAAATCTAGTTTTCCAAAGAGGCATAAATCTCTCTATGCATCTCACTATGTGTGGATGTACCTTCAAGCTTTCCAAGAGACAGATGATAAGTCTATGAGAGGTTGAATCGAAAGCTTTCCGGTAGTCAATCCTGGCCATTGACAGGACGCGGATGGGCTGCAGCGTCTATACAGACACACCTGTCAATTAGCAGGTTCTCTCGACAGCCTGCTACACCTTTTTCGTGGCACGTTGTTCGTACATCTCACGTCATACAGGCTCAATTCGTCGAACAATCCTGTTATTTAGGACAGCTGTAAAGATCTTATACAGTGTGTTAAAACAAGTTATTGGCCTGTATTTCTCTGGGTTAGACAAGTTGCCTTTTTTCGGCAGGAGTATAGTGCGTGCTAACACCAGCCACTGCGGAATGGGCGTCTCCGACTTCAAATATGAGGTGAATATGCGGGCAAATGTAGGTGTGTAGAAGTAAACTTCTTCCACCAGAAGTTCTTGATACAATCTGGTCCAGCAGCGGAAAAGTTCTTCGTGCCTCTAAGTGCTTTTTTACCTCTTCGACAGTGATTGGTGGACATTCCTCCTCAGATTTTATGAGCTTGTCGCAAAACTCCTTGAAGCGGATGATATTGTCAGTATCTTATTTCAACTCTAATTGTTTTCGAGATCATACCTCTCTCCAAAAAGTCTCTACCTCCTTTGGGCTTGGGTGGATTTTTTACAGAAACAGGGAAATTGCTGAAGAGGCGCGATGGGTCAGCGAGAAACTGTTAATTCTCCCTGATCCATCTCTCCTTCTTCTATATTCTCCTCCTTGCGTCAGATAACAGCCGTATTTTGTCAACAATATGCCTCTTGATTGTCAGCAGCTTTGACTTGTTTAGTGTGTGATTCAAGATCCTTAGTTCTTGGGCGAACTTTCAAACCCTTTCCGCGAACGGTCTACCAGATGTTATGTAGTCAATCACACATTGAACACGGGACGCAATCTGTCTTGCCCATCCAATCTTCTTGTTTAGTTGATGTAAGTGTCTTTTGGTCTTTTGATCCATCGTCGGTTTTAGCCTTCGATTTGAATCAGCCAAAGCTCTCGCAGCACCATGAACTGAGCAATTGATGGTCCAGAGGTCGAACTCTTACGAGATACCTCTATGAAGGGAGGCATCCATTTCAGCCAGATCTTGGGACTTAGGAGGGACTTGCATGTTGATGTTCCTCCTTGTACTCAAATTGCGATCATCTCTCAGAAGGTGCCTGCTTTCTGCGGTTGGTCTTAATGTCGCTTCCTCATCTTCGTCTGCAGCTTGATCAAGCAGCGGTTGGGGAAGCACTCCGCGTACATATCCATTTTTCCGGAGGTTATCGGCTTGATTTCGCAAAGAGTGATGCGAAACGTGCTGAAGCTCTGGGTGTTTCGGGCACCACAGATTGTGCATACGCGCCATAAAGCCTCCGCGAACATGGATAATGCTGGCAGCGTAGCAGTCTAGCACTTCATCGCGGAGTTGATCCGTTCACTCAATGTGGGCGTTTCGCCGGTACGTCGTCGTGTTTCCATCTAAATTATTTTCAGCACCCCGCACTCTAGGATGATCGGCATTGTTTCCCGACCCATTGTGGGGTGCTCTAAGCGTTCGATCGTTTTGAACCGCATCTACAACATTTTTGTGTTTTGGTGGTTTCATTGTTCTTCCCACGAGCAGCTAGGGAAAGGGTTCGTCCATCCTTGTAGAGCCCCGCGTGCAAGGATAAGGCTAGTACTCTGAGAGGTCGCCCGGTATCCCAGAGTCACCGTTTAAGACACCTTACCCAGGTGCCATTCAGCTTTCGGCACGGTTGTTACGCCTTCGCTTAGGGGTTATTCCTTCGGGACCATCCCTGGAAAATTGTGCACGACTGCTTATTTATCATTGTAACCATATTCAGCAGAAACCCTTGGTACAGGGACCCTCTATCCGCAACCCGAAGACGCGTTCGGTGGCTTTGTCATAGGCCCTTCAGTTCTATTCCAAAGGAATCGAAACCGAAACCGAATGGCTCTCCGGCGGGGAATCAAAGCCCGGTCTCCCGCGTGACAGGCGGGGATACTGACCACACATACATTATGAAATCAAAACATCGATAAATGAGACATTGATTGTCGCAAATGGCCATAAATTACAAATAATAGGCCAGGTGTTAATTCCAATCAAAATCGAACACGTTCATAAATACATTTTATTTAGATCAGTATCTGACTTACGATCCACAGATATCATAGGTACGGACATGATAGATAATAGGTTTGAAAATGGATTACGAGAAGATTTAGTGGTTACTGGAATTACCACTAATAAAATATTGAATAAAATCGAATCCAATTGAGATTCAAGAAACGTCGAAACATGAAACTGAAAAGCATAATAAGAATATTGAAAGTATATTAGTTTCAGGTAAGAATAAGAAGATAAATCAGGGAAAAATATTGAAATTTGAATCGAAGGTTAGTTTGCGAAATCATATGCAAGGGACAGAGACAGTTTTGCTACCGCGCGAAGTCTCTGCTCCCCTTTCACCATACTGCGCCTCACCAAAACCACTATTTACAGGTAAGGCACGAGACTAAAGCCAGTCATTATCGAAAGCGGGTCTTACATCAAGACGTGGTTGACAGGTACTGATTATGTAAAGATACGAACAAGAGGGGGGGGGGGGAAGAGTACACCCACAGACATGATGATGTGGCGGGGATTATACATCATCAACATGCCCTAAATCTAGGACTCTTAGCAAAACGGATTCCTTTCTATAGATACATTCCAGTACTTGTTTTAGAAAACAAAGATTAGATCTTATATTGGGACGTTACTATCCAGATGGATCATCATATCCGAGTCAATCGACCCGGCATCGTGATGCGTGAGAAAAAAGGGCGGAAAAACCTATATTATCGCAGTACTTGTCCACTTAACCGGAATTTGCAAGTACCCTATACAACCAAGATCCATAAGTATAAGGAGCTAAGGCTATAGACAATGTACACGTAAGACGCACTGAATATCTCAAACATCTAGGATTTAGTAGGGTACTGGCAGCAGCTCAAAAAATGGTTTTACTGAACACCTGTCGCATTGTAAGATATTTTCTAGACCATCAGGAAGTAGGCGACTGAAACCGTATGGAGAGACAGATGGTAGTTCTAAAAAAGCATCTAGATATGACTGATGTCACCTTCAACGCTCTCGGCCACTGTGTAAGGACAACATGAGTAGAAGATGAATTTCAAACCACACTGCACTCTTAATTTTGTGCCTGCTGCCATATCGTCGCAAGAGATTTCCAATATCGTATGAATTTAATTCGTAACATCGTTAACTCATCAGGCACTTAACTCAGTCCGTGACTGATGACGAAAAAATCGGGATAAACCCCGAGAATAAGTTTAAATAAAAAATAATAATAAAGGCAAAAGAATAATCGAGGAACCCTGGGCAGCGGTAGCTTCAGATATGATAGGGCCATTGACAATATCAAAGTAGAGGAATCAAAATCAAAAGTATCATAGGCTTATTAATTGTATGTTAAAATTTATCATTGGTTCAATAGATCAAGCAATATCTCTAAATTATCACTCATATAAATAAAGATATATATATATATATAAAGATATATATATATATATATATA
>CAKNYM010052279.1:167795-183946 GCA_932195095.1 Andricus curvator
TCGGGGGTCGAGGTACTGATTCTATCCTACGTTCCTTTCTCGAGGATAAAGGTTCTTACACTTTCCTACGGTCCTTTCTCGAGGATCGAGGTTCTTACTTTTCCTACGGTCCGTTCTCGAGGATCGAGGTTCTTACTCTTTCCTACGGTTATTTCTCGAGGATCGAGGTTCTAACTTTTCCTACGGTCCTTTCTCGAGGATCGAGGTTCTTCCACTTTCCTACGGTCCTTTCTCGAGGACCGAGGTTCTTCCACTTTCCTACGGTCCTTTCTCGAGGATCGAGGTTCTTCCATTTTCTTACAGTCCTTTCTCGAGTTTCGAGGTTCTATCTTTTCCTACGGTCCTTTCTCGAGGATCGAGGTTCTTACACTTTCCTACGGTCCTTTCTCGAGGATCGAGGTTCTTAATCTTTCCTACTGTCCTTTCTCGAGGATCAAGGTTCTTACTCTATCCTACGGTCCTTTCTCGAGGATCGAGGTTCTTACTCTATCTTACGGTCTTTTCACGAGGATCGAGGTTCTCTCCTTCATACTTTCGCCCAAAACGACCCGGTTGCTCATAGTCAACCCCAGTTACAACCCTACGGGTCTCCTCACAAGAAGCAGGCCCTGAGGGCAGTTTTCAGCCTTGAGGGAAAACGAACTCCGGTATCACCACCACGCTGGGCATCCGAACACCGACGTCAAAGCCCTCCGGGGGAGCCCGAAAGCAAGGCTGAAATCTATCGTCGTACGACCCCCAAAAAGATCCCGGTAACTAGATTCCCCACGGTATCTGCCTTACGGTGGAACCAGATCAAAACAAGTGCGCAGGAACTTGTTTTGACAAGATTGTCATCTCGAACCCTTTTATCGGTGTTCGGGTTCCTGGGTGTCAAGTTAAAAAGCAGAGTAATAACACTAAAACTGTCGTCTGGGTTAAATCTCAGGGCTCGCTTCAGGTTCTCTTGAAACTTTTCTATTTTAATTCGTACATTAGGAGAAAACTTCAAAATACTCTGCAACGTACTAAAAATCATTTTATTTTAAAATAAAAAAATATGTATTTATTTGTTTCTACGAGAGAACGATTTGGCGTCGACGCGGGTCGAAAATTCCAAAATGTATATTTTTTGGGCCACCCTAATATACACATATATATATACACACACACAATAAGGCCAAATGCATAGTAGTCATGTTCATAAGTGCGAAAGAGATGCTCTTATGCGCCATCTACTAGTGTCTTACTCGCACTCACGCTTCTCTATGACTACTATGAAGTTGACCTTACGGTATATATATATATTGGAGTGGTCCAAAAAAGCGACTGTTTAAAGGTTGATGGGCGCCTGGAAATCAAAATATGCGTGTTTTTTTGTTTTGCTGTAGTAATGTAATGTTAAAGAGATGAAACTGTGAGTCCACTCTAAGGATTCACCTGCCTGGCCTCTGGTCACTAATCCGCTCTTCATTCCTGTTATTATTACACTTTTCTACCTAGAGATCTACACCCTAAAACTTTATTACTTGAGAGTTGAGGTCTTATTGTTCTGCCACTACCGTTAGGGTCAGTTTGTATGTCGAGTCACCAAAAAAATTCGACTCGGCGCGGTTTATTGCACTCGCCATAAAGGCTTCACCTGTTAACCTACGGGCGAACTTAAAGTAAAATTATCAGTTTTGCCTCATTTTTCAAACCATTTTTTTATTGCAAATCTTTGACCATTTAAGTTGTTCTTTTCCAGATTCATTCTGAGAGGTTTAAATTATACTCTGTACAAATTTCACTTCATACAAATTTAACTAAAGCGTGCAATAAGTCTGCATATATAGCAATTTTGGTAGAATTCTACTTGTTGTACAATTGTTACATAATATTTCTGAAATATGAAAAGTTGACAAAATCCATAGCTGAAACATGACTCTACAACAAAATAAAAAAATAAGCATATTCTAATTTTGCCTAGGCTATATGAATTTCCAGTCGCCCATCAACATTATATATATATATATATATATATATATATACGGTGTCCCATTTTAATCTATCACCCCAAATATCTTCTAAAATACATTATCTACGAAAAAATGTTTCGGACAAAGGTTAACCAGGACCGAAGGGGACAGAGGACTGTACCATCAATTTTGACCTTGAGGTCAATTTTGAAGGTCATTTGAGGGTCAAGATGACTTTTTTAAATGGAAACCCCTATTTTTGACTCCGGATTTGAAAAGAGCGGAAAATTTTACGTCAAAAATGTCTTATGAGAAATTTGCTTTTGTCACCTTAGACTGGTCAAATATCAAGTTAAAGTGTTTAAAAAACGGTCATATGCCCTTTTTTTAAATTAACTGATGTTCTGAGAATAGCAAACCTTTAACTTGCTTTTAACAAGTCGATAGAATGTAAAAATGTGAACCACCTTGACCATCTTGACCTGCAGGTAAATTGTCAAGGTCATTTAAAGGTTAAAAGTCAAAAAAATTCTTTGGAGGAGAAGTCAAATGAAGGGCAACTGTTTAAAAAGCTCTTCGAACCTTACTTTTAGCGTTACCCGAAAACAACGACGTGGACGTAGTAAGTTCTGTTTCCTTTGGGGTGCTTATTTACCGTGAGTCCCCTTGCCTCTCACGTTTGGGGTGCTTGTTTACCGTGAGGCCCCTTGCCTCTCACGTTTGGGGTGCTTCTTTACCGTGAGTCCCCTTACCTCTCACGGTTGGGGTGCTTATTTACCGTGAGTCTCCTTGCCTCTCACATTTGGGGTGCTTGTTTACCGTGAGTATCCTTGCCTCTCACCATTGCTACCTGTGTTACAATCAGCCACGGATGAAATGTTCAAAATGCTCTCCATTAGCTTCAACACACAAACGTAGACGTCTTTCAAAACCGTCTACAGTTTTGAGCAAAGTTTCTCGAGAAATGGCTGCGCAGGCTGTCCGAATCCTTTCCATCAGATCTTCTCTTGTTGTAGGTCGCTGACCAAACACTACATTTTTAATATAAACCCATAAAAAGAAATCAGGTGATGTTAGATCTGGTGAGCAGGCGGGCCATTCGATTGGACCTCCTCTTCCAATCCATCTCTCATTGAATTGTAAGTTCAAAAACTCACGCACGATGAGTGCAAAATGTGGCGGAGCACCATCTTGTTGAAACCACATTCTTTGTCTTGTTGCTAAGTTAACGTTCTCCAATAGTCCTGGTAAATGGTCCCTTAACAACTCTAAGTATGTATGTCTGTCAACGTTTCCGTCAAAAAAGTAGGGTCCAATTAAATAGCCATTTACTATTCCGCACCACACCATAACACTCCATCGATGTTGATGATCCATCGGTCTGTACCAGTGAGGATTTTCGTCCGACCAATAATGACAGTTATGTCTATTGAGCTGTCCATCCCTGTAGAATTGACTTTCATCTGAGAAAAGTACATTTCGAAAAAAACTAGGATCATTCTGTACCATCTGCAAAGCCTATTCACAAAAATTAAAACGCGCTAAAATATGATGGGGCCTGAGGGCTTGCGTTAGAGTAATGTGGTAAGCATGATAGTTCAGAGATCTTAAAATTCTTGATACTGTTGTACGTGGTATACCTATCTCTCTTTCAATTTGTCGAGTACTGATTTGTGGATCAATATGAACGGCTGCTATAACAGTTAGAGCTCGTGCATCATTTTCGTCGTACTCTGTATGTTGGCGTTCACGAAGAAGAATCCCATTGCGAGCTCTTTCAGTCAAAGTTCTTATTGTTAGTCTGGAAGGATGTCTTCTATCTGGAAACCGTTCAGCGAAAACTCTTGATGCAGCGGCGTAGTTAACGTAACATTCCCCTAAAATTAGTATCATATCAACGATTTCAGTAGGTAAGTAATCAGCCATATTGCGAAATTTGTTTGAAACCTAGCATAAAAAGTTTGACTAATAAATTAAGCTTTTCAACCGAAAAATAAAGCGGAGAATGAAGTGAGCGTCGTCACTAAAACAGTTAAAATGCCAAAACAAATGAATCCTTACACGTACTATGAAGAAACATATGAAAATCGAGAAACGCACTCAATGTTTCGAAAACTATACCAAAACCTTTTCTAATATGTATTATAAAAAGAAAATGGATAATCAGAAAAAGTTCGATTATCGAAAGAAGATAACACTACATGCGACGAGTTTTCTCAACGGAATAAAAAAGCGTAGAATGAAGTGAGCATCGTCACGAAAATAGTTGAAATAAAAAAACCAAACGAATGCTCAATGCTCACCCCAAATGTGAGAGGCAAGGGGACTCACGGTAAACAAGCACCCCAAACGTGAGAGGCAAGGGGACTCACGGTAGATAAGCACCCCAAAGGAAACAGAACTTACTACGTCCACGTCGTTGTTTCCGGGTAACGCTAAAAGTAAGGTTCTAAGAGCTTTTTAAACAGTTGCCCTTCATTTGACTTCTCTTCAAAAGCCTTTTTTTTCCTTTTAACCTTTAAATGACCTTGACAATTTACCTGCAGGTCAAGATGGTCAAGGTGGTTCACATTTTTACATTCTATCGACTTGTTAAAAGCATCTTAAAGGTTTGTTATTCTCAGAACAGCAATTAATTTCAAAAAAGGGCATATGACCGTTTTTTAAACACTTTACCTTGATATTTGACCTTTCTAAGGTCACAAAAGCAAATTTCTCATAAGACATTTTAGACGTAAAGTTTTCCGCTCTTTTCAAATCCGGAGTAGAAAATAGAGGTTTCCATTTTAAAAAGTCATCTTGACCCTCAAATGACCTTCAAAATTGACCTCAAGGTTGATTGATGGTACAGTCCACTGTCCCCCTCGGTCCTGGTTAACCTTTGTCCAAACCATTTTTTCGTAGATAAAGTATTTTAGAAGATATTTGGGGTGATAGATTAAAATGGGACACCGTATATATATACACAGCGACAGAAAATGAACAACGTGACCTTCCAGAGGGGCGTCTTTCATGGTGATACCATGAGCCCTTTGCTTTTTTGCATCACACTTCTACCTCTATCTCTCGCACTACAAAATTCTTCTGGATACCTCTGTGGCGACACTAATCAGCGCGAACATAAGGTCACTCATGTATTTTATATGGATCACCTGAAGATCTACGCCTGTGGTAAACGCAAACTTCAAACTGCTATAAATGTCGTCAAGAAGTACACAGGAGATACAGGGATGGACTTTGAATTGGAAAAGTGTGCCAAAATTAATCTGAAGAAAGGAAAGATTACTGGCGTTCCCAAGGACCCTGAGCTTGTGGATATAAGTGCTATTAGACATCTTAATACTGGAGAGACCTATACATACCTAGGCGTGCCTAAAAGCCGCATTCAAGACGTCACATCAGTGAAGGAGTCTCTCCGAAGCTTACGGCCCTTGATATCACCACACGTAAGATCATGCATATGCATAAAAGCTTGCATATCAATTCGTCAGTTCCACGATTATACATTTCACGCCGTAAAGGCAGACGCGGACTTATGAATCTCCAGTGTCTTCATAACCGAATTGTTCTAAATACAGCTTACAACGTTGCGAATGGCAGAGATCCTCTCCTAAAAATGGCCACGAACCACGAGATGATTGGCGAAGGAGCGTTCCTTTACAAAGCCGCGGAGAAAGCGGCCGAGACCCTTGGCCTGAATTTTAATATCAGAAGTGATGAAAGTGCATTGACGTGAAGAAAGCAGAGGTTGAACATTTTCACCAACAGCTACTCGACAAGAAAATGCACGGAAACTTTCACAGAAATGTAGAAAAACAGTCCTTGTCGAAGGAGCAAACTTTGGCTTTCCTCAGATCATCAGGGCTTAATTGAGGTTCAGAGGGTTTTATTTTCGCATGCCAGCACGGTGTCATTTCCACCTTAGCATACCGTGACTATCGGGGTGTCCCACCCACGCAGGAACGACGTATATCTATAGACATATTGCGGCCCTAAGAGTGCTTTATTACCATCTTTGTCGCTCTTGCGGTGTTGGCCGCGACCCTGCCCTGCCGAACGCTCCAAGGGAGATAGAATGAATTGTCCAAAACGAGAAGTGCCAAATTTTCTGGAACTACGATTTTCGGACAGCAGTCTCCGTTGCACACTCGAGGCCTGACATCGTTCTCAAAGACTTCAAGAAATGAACTATATTCATGATCAAATTCTCGGCTCCGTCCGAATACATCACTGCCAAGGAGAAAGAAAAGGAGGAGAGGTATCAAGACCTTAGAAGGGAGTTGCAACGACTGTACCCAAAATATTCGCTACAAGTAATTGTCCTGGTGGTAGATGCACTCGGAGGTGCGAAAGTATCACTGGTTCGTAACCTTAAAGCCTTATCCGCGTGCCAAAAATATGCCAAGGCACTTACAAGATGGATGCAGAAAGCTGTCATCCTTGGGTCGCTTCGTATCCTCAAGACACACGAGGGTTGAACAGGCCTGTCTTTGTGATTTCATCGTGCCCTGTGACCACCCATCTCACGGTTGTGAGACGTGGCCATAAGTGTGATTTACCGCGGTTCGACTGGGAGCCGGTGTCATTTTTAGATGGCAGTTGCTCTCAGTGCGGATGTTGTTTGAGGGGTAACACCACTCTAGAGGCCGAAAACAAGACTAGCTTTGTGAATTATTTTTGAGAATATTAAAGAGGGAATAGGATTTCTTTTTACAAAAGACGTGTTTCAGCATATATTGAAGTATGGAAAAACATTTTTTTAATTACATTTTTATACAAAATGGCGCCGATGCAGCTGATTTCACGAAATTCCTTTTTTTTAAACGTCTCCACGGCCGGACGGATTACTTGAAAAGTATAAGACCTGGAACGAAAAACCAAAAAAATTCTTAATCTATATACCATTGGCTAAGGTACTACGTAGGGGTTTTTTGTTTAAATCAAATTTTGTAAAAATGGCGCGAATTTGAAAAAAAAATCGATTTTTCGCAAAAAAAAGGCTGAAAATTGTTTATAAAATTGAAAGTTTACGTCCAATCAAAAAACGACTACGTAGTACCTTGAAGAATGTAATTATGAAGCTACTGTCCAAATTTAAAGTCAATCCATTCGCTTATGCACGAGTAATCTGTCCGCCCAGTTCGAGAAAAACGCGTTCAAAGTTTTACCAACAGAAAAATCCATGAAATCTCAGCAGCGTTCACTGATTCACAGACACACCTATACTAATTGTAATAGAAATCAGCGCACCCTAGTTGACACCTGAGGAACCCTAATAACCCCCCACTAACATTTCGACAGGTAAAAGAAATATAAAAGCGTTGGATCTGAGTGCGCCGCTGGAGCGCTCAGTATACGCTTCGAGGCGCTTCGGTGAAATCAAGATTTCGACCTGTTAACATTTTTTTTTGCAATGGGACCAAATGCACATTGTTTTTAGGCCCCTAAAGTACATTTTAAGCTAAAAAAATCGATTTTTTTTTAAATCCTAGACCGGTGCTACCCCTTAACCCTTTTTTTTAAATTATATATATACAGGGTGTCCCAGTACTCAAATAACATTTTTGTATTTTTGAATTCTAAAAAAAAAATGGCGTCGAAAATAATTATAAAAATTTTTTGCTAAAGATAATAATTACCGATTAATTAACAATTAAAGATTAACCAATCAGAAGCACGCGTTAGAAGGTCGACAGTCGAGATAACAAAATTGCAAAAAATATTTTCCACAATCAACCAAATTAGACAACATTCTCATGAATTCTGTAAATTCCCTTGAATTTTGTAGAATTTTCGAGAACTCTGTGGAATTCTCCTGAATTCTGAAGAATTCTCTTGAATTCAGAAGAATTTTCTTAAAATCATCGAAATTCTTTTTAACGCTGTAGAATTCTTTTGAATTCGAAAGAATTTGGCTGATTTTAAGAATATACTGCTAAATTCGAAAGAAAACAGGATAATTTGACTAAATTGAAGAGAATTCTGCCAAATCTAGGAGAATTCTACTGAATTTAAGAGAATTAAACAAAGTTTAAGAGAATTTTACATATTTCAAGAGAATTCTAGTGAATTTAAAAGAATTATACACAATTTAAGAGAATTCTACATTATTCAAGAGAATCCTACTGAATTTACAAGATATTTTTACAGAATTCCAGAGAATTATGATAAATTCAAGGAAATTCTACTGAATTCAGGAGAATTCTACATTATTCAAGAGAATGTTGTTGATCTCAAGAGAATTCTGCCGAACGTTAGAGAATTTTTCTAAATTGAAGAGTTCTGGCGAACTTAAAAGAGTGCTACTGAATTCAAGAGAATTTTACATAATTCAAGAGAATTATACTGAATTCATGAGAATGATACAAAATTCAAGAGAATTCCACTGAATTCAAAAGAATTCTGCTGAAATAAAAAGAATTCTACAGAGCGAGAGAGATTTTCGCGGATTTTAAGAAAATTCTGCTGAATTCAAGAGAATTCTTCAGAATTCAGGAGAATTCCACTGAGTTCTCAAAAATTCTACAAAATTCAAGGGAATATACAGAATTCATGAGAAAGTTGTCTAATTTGGTCGATTGTGGAAAATATTTTTTGCAATTTTTGTATCTCGTTGACGTGTGAAGTTACACCAGAGAGTCAAAACCTACTGGAAAAGCGAACGGAGGAGAAATTATACGATCTGAACTTGTTTATGCACACTCTCTGGACGATGGCACATGGACTGTCGACCTTCTAACGCGTGCTTCTGATTGGTTAATCTTTAATTGTTAATTACTCGGTAATTATTAGCTTTATCAAAAAAATTTTTATAATTATTTTCGACGCCATTTTTTTGCTAGAATTTAAAAATACAAAAATGTTGTTGAGTACTGGGACATCCTGTATATACGGGAGCGGATGCAGTTTTGCAGATTAGGATCCGCTCCCGGCGAAATCCCGCGGTTGTCCTTATGACCTTATGTAAAACTTTTTATACATGTATCCCACAATTTCATTAAAAACTTTCTTATCTGGGCATCTTTCAAATAGATTTCAATTTTGGTTTCCGAAATGCGAGTGAATTCAACTTCTAATTATAATATCTAATTATTACATTATTTAGAAGTTCAATCCACTCGCATTTCGGAAACCAAAATTAAAATCTATTTGAAAGGAGCCCAGATATGAAAGTTTTTAATGCAATGGAGGGATCTTCAAGGGTGGCAATATTATTCTGTAGAGCGAGATAATTGGCTGTAATGGTTAGTTTAATCGCGATATGGGCAATAAAATGTGTGTTTCGGTTTACCTGAATAGTTCTACGAGCGTTACAAGGCGTCCACCGTCACTAAAATAAAACTGAATTGTCAACCATTGTCCGCTATAATCCCTGATTTATAGCGATTTTGATACTTTTTCAAAGCTTTTATTCAAAATTGACTTGACGTGCCGCCGGCGAAGCCCTCATGATTTCAGATAAAATGAGCACCAATGTTGATATAAATTTACAAGTAGTTAGTCTTTCTTTGAGGTAAGTTGCCGTAACGGTACAATAAGCGTTTATTTACAATAGTGTATCTGAACCTGCGAGACATGTCAATAAATAGAGTTTTTTTCAGCACATATGCATATGCTGGCTGTTTTGTGTTTGTTCCAGAATAGGAATTACTTGTAACTAAATTATTACATGAGTATGTGTATCACAGGCGGGGCCGTTCTAAAAATACGTAACGCCAGTGGGCGGGGAGGGGGTGGGGGTATCCTCTAGCGGTATACGCATGTTAAGGTTACATAGACTTACCATAGAAAAACCTTTACATATGACGCCGCGGCCCCCCGGGGTCAAATATTTTACGGAAAAGCGCTACGCACTTTTTGAACGGTCCCTAAAATTATGCAGCGACGTGAAATTACACTTTGTTTACGAATTTTGTATTACAGTGAATCCATTATAACGAGATCTGGAGTGTAAATAATACTTGTTCAATGTAAGCAAATGTTTAATGCGGGGTTTAAATCTATTCTATGAATACAAAGATGGACTTAAAATCTCTCTAGGTAAAGTCTGACAGAGCCTCCCCATCCCCTTCCGACATTTGTTTGACAAACCAGAAGTGACGAGTTCCAACCAATGAAGTAATTCGTATTCTTTTGGTACGATAGACAACAAATGCGGCGAGAACTAATGAAACGATGCGACAAATTCCAAAAGGGTTAAGCCTTTTTTATTATGATCTAGGAAACGTTATACAATTTAGAAAAGACCCCCCCCCCCTATTCAGAGCTGTATTAAGGTTAATCGAGGTCCAGGGCGCATACATTTTTTGAACTTCTTCCCTTAACAAGAAAATATTAAATAATATAAAAACAACAGAATTATACATGATATGAAAATCGGTACTAAGAAAGTTTAAACGCAAAATAATTTAGACACAAATAAATTCGAAACAAATTATCTTTAAATTGGGAGACCTCTTGAAAAGCGAGGACCATGATTGCAGTACCTTCACCGCCCCACTCCGGGTCCTTTCACAAAGGTCTGCCTTTATTGAACGTAATTTTCTACATTTTCGCCAGCGTGACCTTAAACCATGACATTAGATGTATGCAACGTAACTGCCGCGCGGTGTATGAACAATCGGCTCGGGGGGAGCAGAGTCCTATCTAGGGTTGTTCGATTCCGATTCGATTTCTGAATTGATTCTTTACCTTTCAAATTTGTTGTGATTCGATTATTTACCCTATGAGCCGAAGAACGAATTTCTTACTTTTTAAAACTCTTTTATCTTTTTTTTTACCCACCACATTTTTTTCACACCGTGACACCAAATCAAACCATATCTGGTTTACAGTTTACACAGTCTAAACTCTGAAGTAGGTTTCACATTCACATCTCAGATTCAGATATTTAACTAAAAGTTGGAGGCGGAAAAGATGAAGCCTTTTAATTGACGTATCTTGTAGCGAATATATTTGTAACAGATGCTTTTTGGTGGCTAAATTGACTGAATTGATTCATTACCTACTTTATTTAGTAATTAAAGTGTAAAAATTGTAACAACTAATTAAAATTTATTCTTTATTTGAAATAAAATTATATTTATATTTTAACTGCCTATATATAAACAATTTAATCTTTTTTTTTTTGCGATTTTTGAGATCAATTCTTGTGTTATCAATTTTTAAGTGAATCGATTTTCATGATTCGATTCAGAATTGATTTAAAAATCGATTCTTCTAAGAGAATAGAACATCCCTAGCCTATCTGTTTATAAATCTAGAATTTAGATCCCTATTTTGATCATTGAATGCAAATTATTTTATTAAAAATTTTTAATAATTCTTAAATAACAGAATACTTATTATGGTTACTGAAATTAACGCCTTTAATTGTTATTATCAATGAAATAATTAGTGACAATGAATCTAATAAATTACACAAGCAAATTAAACATAACCCTTATAAGGTTTATAATAAATGTTTTACTTTTTATATTATAAGTGAACCAAGTTTTTTAAAGAGTTTATTTCACATAGAACGACTATATAAAAGTATGAATTGAGTTTGTAAAATAGGTGTCTAGAAATCTAGTTCTAGATTCTTGATTCATAATTCAATGCAAAAGTAATAAAGTACTGTCACCCAAAGGGGCACTGAAAAATTGTTCCTAGCAACATCATTGACTCCTTGCTGTCGTTGACTCGAGAACATGCGGCTTCTACCTACCACTACCCCGATCTTCAGAGTAGAGGCGACGGTGAGTGAGTAGTATCAAAGGTTGGAAAGATGAGCACAGATGTTATATGACGTGATTCATCTGAAGTATTTTTTCTATGCCGTGATGTAGTCGTCCTGCAGTCATCTTTCCAACACAATTGCCTAGCAACTACACGTCAGTCTATTATGAACATGACTACCTGTAGATGGCGGATTTAATTCCATCCATGGAAATACATTGTCCCCCCGAGCCGACCTGCAGTACTGCTATATCCCCCGCGTATGTTACGATAGGTTCATCTAATTCATACATTCACGCCTGAATTGTAGTAAAATTGTTAAAGGACTTTAACACTAGAAATAATAAAAAAATTTAACTTTAAATTAATTCAAGTTTTTAGTATAAGATGATACATGCCTAGTCGTGTTCATAATTTCCGGCTCCCTTAATTTCACATGGCCACAAACTTTTATGTTATCACATATTCATGTGAAGATAACTGCCAGAATACAAGTTTCAGACAAAAATGGCACAACCATTTTTGTATGAAATTGTATGCACTTTAATTTTAATTTTTATTATTTTTCGATTAAACTTGCTCTAAACTATTTACTGTAAACATAAAAAACAGTTTTTGGGACCTTTTTTCAATCATAGCAGCTAGTCTGTACCATGGAGGAGGTAGATAATTTAGTAAGTTTTTTTTAAGATACACAAATAAAGGTTCTAGAACTATAAAATCTTCTGTAAGTATTTTTTCCATGCAAACAGTTCTGGCTCCTGGGCTATAGCCGATTTGAACATTTTTATCTTCTGAAAAAGGTGATGAAATTTGGACGAGAATTTTCGAGCTTAATTTGTGAATTAGGTTCTCAATTTTTGTATAAACATAACGAAAAGAATGACTTTTCCAAATCAAACTTCTAGATTCTTTTGAACAATACAAAAATTGGTTGCAATTGACTACATTTGAAAAGGCGACATTAGTTAAAAATAATTTTTCAATATAAATTTAACATAAAAAATTTTGATTAGCAATTCACTGACAATTCATCTATAATTCTACGCATCAACGGTGTGTGTAGAAATTTTCATATAAAAATGTATACTATTGTGAAAATGGATACCTTTTTTGATTTTTCTGGGTCAGACATAGTGCTTAGGCTGATGACTTCGGCGACTGTGGATTGAACACTATTGTTATTAATTTTTTGATCCACAATATTTGTAGTGACTATGAGAGATCCACTGGCCTCCGAGTTTACCGACTGGTTTGAATTCTCATTACCTGAAGCAGTCGGTGTTCGTGCTCCTGTTTTTCTCTTTTTACTTGCATTACTCAAAGTTTTGTTCGATGACGAAGTACTAGACTTGGATTGATTTCCATTCTTGTGAACTAAATTCGATGTAGATGCCGATGTTGTAATCGCTGCGGCAGGAATTGTAGGAGCAGAAGTCGTACTAGCGATTTCATGGCCAAAGACGCTTTCCGATTGTGTAACAATAGTTTCTACAAAATTGGAGGTAGTAAATTTACTTGAATTGGTAGTATTATCTTTCAAGATATTGACTTCACTATTGCTCTTGTCGTCTGTTACTCCATTAATATCGATACTGGGGCTGCTACTAGCCTTGCTTTTCTGAGTTAAACCACCTGACTTTGAATTTGAGCTTTTACGTTTGACATTGTTTGAAGATAATCTGATCGGTGCTTCAGACTCTTTCTCGGGAGATGAATCGGATGATCCATTGTCTGCTGGTATTGGTTTATACGGTGGAATGGTTTTGACGTTTCCTCCTTTTTTCTGAAAAAAAAAAAAAAATGGTTTCGCCTTTCGCAAAATTCAGTATCAAAACCTACAGGAATCAAATATGCTAATTGAAATGTCTATATGTGCACTTTCGCGATATGGGAACAATGAGTACAAAATTATAACTTTATCTATCCTTACCCTATTTGTATTATGCTTATGTACAGTACCCGGCAGGAATGTCATTACACCAATTATGTTTCCCACATGAAACATTTAAATTATAATAGATGCAAAGAACAACCCGAAAGGAAGACACTACTATCCGTAGATGTTATAAGGGACACAAGCCACTGTGTAACTGTCACACATTTTATACTGTTCAAAACACAAAAATACTTTTTTTCCGGGTCTTGTCAAGTTCAATTGAACTTTGGAAATACTGGGTTTTAAAAGACACCTAGTTACGCAAAAAAAATCGGGGAAATCGTCTATGAACAGAAAAACCTAACAAGAGGGCCAGGCGAGGTTTCGATTCGTACTTTTTAATGAAAGGTTTATTACTAAGAGTCTTATTTTCCCAAGTTGTAAGATGGACATTTTAAAAAATCTCGAGAAAAATGGCTTGAAAAATTCTCAAGCAAATGACATGAATTGTATAAAAAAAACTGCCATGACCCTCGAACCTTACCGCACATTTGGCCAGACCACACAAAAGCTGGACAAAATTCGAAGTTTCATTAAAATGAGGAACTGAACACTCGTAGCTGGTTTTCAAGATCGCTGATTCAAAATCTGGTATCAAAATTACAAAATTCAAAAGAGCAAATTCGGAATCCAATGCGGGATAAATTCAAATAAGAATAATCAGTTTTATACTCGTTAATACCTAAAGAAATATATTTTGAGTAAAAGAGAAAAAGAGTGATTGGTATCGAAGAGGGCAAGTCGACACATAAAAACCTTCGATATAAGCCATATGTACCTAACTATAAGAAATTTGGAATGCTGAGAACGAAAAAATAAAGAGCATGGTTCAATTTATTATTAGAAATTAACTACAGAACGTGATAACACTACAAAATTTAGGTGATAAGGAAATTTGTTTCAGTTATTGTCATCTTAAGTTCTTTTTCATTTAGTCTAGGAGACTTTAACGACATACGAGTGGAATAGAGGCGTGACGCAAAAATAAGTATGAAAGATTTCGTGACAGGTTTAATGCACCCTTGCGTGAAAGTAGAATTTGACTCTTGATAGCGTTCCAGTTTTAAGTGCTTTACCAACAAGGACCGAAATGAAGCTTGTCAACGAAATCTATAATGAGAATGATATGTAATTAGAATTTCCATGGGAAATGCTAGAGAGTGATTGAGAGAGACGGACTGAGTGCATGGACCAGTTTAATTTTTGTAAATGAGAGAGGGACGTTTTGCGCAACTCTGAAAGCTCTAATGAGGGAGACGCACTTCGATCCTAGATCAGGGTGAACCAGAAATGATCTACATTTTAAACGAGCCGGTCGTTTTTCTAAAAAGCTCTCAAATAACTATGTAAAATTCTCTTCAAACTTTGGACATAGAATATTTGAATAAACTTATTAAATTTACAAGTTTAATAATTATTTTATTTGGTATATTAAATTCTCCTCACATTCATAATTATTTCTCGCAGTTACGTTTCATCGTTGGGTTGTGGATTCCACCTAGGGGGGTGAGTTTCTACTCTTAATTGTCAAACGACCTCAGCCGAGTTCAAGAACTAGGTCCAAGCATCAACATAGAAACTCTAAACTTTATTTGAGATTTTAAAATCATATTTTTTAAATAAAAGTGATACAGATCGTTACATGTACTTTTCTGGTGTCAGAAGTGGCATACCACTTTTGTTTTGTGAAACTTGTGTTTGTGAATAATGAGGAATGAAAACTTTTGTATGATTATTGCTAAGGAGAATGCAATAATTACACCAGAGGACAAGGACCGGAGGAAGAGGATTATTATTGAGGAAAAGCCGCGATAAACACCTCTACGGTTTTTAACCAGGAGGCTTAGGGTACAGTAAATTGGATTTGCTCTATTATTGTTATTATTGTAATACCAATCTCTCTCTCTAATTGTTTGTTGTGGTTCATTTTGATATAAATTATTGGTCGCATTGGAAACAATTAGTTTAGGGAATAACTTTTAAATTGGTGAAAACACGGCAACAAATAGCGGTTGATGTAAACCCTTAGGGCCCCTATCCGTTCTTGCCGCTCCTGATTTGCAAGTTGCTCCTTTGCCTTCAAGTAGTACAGCTAGCATAGGCACGGGCGCAACTATGTCGGGCATTTTTATGGTATCACCATTAAAAATGTATTTCCCAGATAGGATGTTATGGTGAAAGTGTGTGCGTTTTAAATTCGAATCACATACCCAAAATAATAAATAATGGAAGATTATGAACATTTAGAAATTTATTTTATTTTTATTTCAGTTACATTTTTGACGACTACGGGTTCTTTAAAATTTTAAAAGTTAAATTCGTCTGGGGCTCATTTTTATTGTTTGAAAAATGTTTGTAGTCTAAAAATTTTTAATGAATTTATCCTGTGCTTTGGTGAAGGGAATAGGGGAGTTGGAGAAGAGAATGTGAGGTAAATAGAGTATGTTAGGGCAGACATGCCCAACTCGGGGAAATTCCCTGCGAGAACACATGTTCCGCGTCCCTACTCTTTCTCCTAGAGAGCGAGAGATGTGGTAGACGCATGCGCGTGGTAG
>CAKNYM010052279.1:184346-205699 GCA_932195095.1 Andricus curvator
GCGACTACCACGCGCATGCGTCTACCACATCTCTCGCTCTCTAGGAGAAAAAGTAGGGACGCGGAACATGTGTTCTCGCAGGGAATTTCCCCGAGTTGGGCATGCCTGTGTTAGGGCAAAGGAATAAATGAGAGTATAGTGAGTTTTAGCGCGAGTGAGTTTTTGAATAATTAGGGTGATAAAGGATAAGATTGAACGATTTGCAAGGGGGATTGAAAGTGAAGAAAAGGGAAACGAAGGCGCAGAGCAGAATACTCGGTAGGCAGAGTAGGTAGGAATGCCGGTCACGCGAAGTCCAGAGAGGACAGAGAGAAGGTAGCAGGAAACGGATACAGAGAGAGGCCCGTCAAAGAACAAGAAAGCGAATGAGGTGAGCGAGAACAATGAAGGTAGAACTGACAGAAAGAAAAGCAGTAACGAGGCAGAGGTCTTCCAGACGCCAGGGAAGGGGGGAAAAGACATGGTAGCAGGCATTTGAGTCAAGCTAGGCAGGCCGACGAATTTTGAATGGCTGAGATTGAACAGTTTGCACAGTGATAATAAAAGGTTCAGAGATCAATTAGATGATGAAGGGTTTGATAAAGTGAGGACGCAGGGTGAAGAAGTCAGGGACGAGAACAGGGAAATTATGGAGAGAAAGAACGCGCTAAGGGGAAGAAGAGAAAGAATTGAAGAGGACTTGGCATGGAGAAAGAGAAAGAGCAAGTGGATAATCGAACGGACAGCATGGATAGAGAGGAGGAACGGAAGTAATGTATGGATAGGGAAAGACCGTGTATGGGTGAAATGGATCTGGGACGAAGAGAGAGAAGAACTGAGAGACGATGGAACAATGCAAGAGAGAAGGGCAGATGAAGATAATGAGAGTAGAAGCGACGAGGCGGGGTTTGCGTTAGAGAAGAGCGATTGAGCTCAGGAAGGAGAAGGGGAAAAGATAGAAAAAGAGTGAGTGTGGCGTTCTGGAACGTATCAGGCATAAGAAAACAAGAACAAAGGGTTTTGGGTGGCTATTGGAAAATGGGTCGTGGTAATGCTGAGTGAAACGTGGGAGGATGACAAGGACTGGAAGGGATTGAGACAAAAGTTGCCGAAGGGTTATGTGTGGTCGATGCAGGAAGCGAGGAAAGAACATGAGAGGGGCAGGGGTTGGGCAGCATGGTATTAGGGGTTAGAAGGGAACTGATGGGAGATGAAAGAGTGGAAAAGAGAGAAGGTGGAGGGGGTTATGGTGGGAAAAATAAAGGTAGAAAGAGAAGGGTTCTCATTGTTTGTGTGTATAGGAGGAGAGGAAGGATGGAGAGTAATCTGAGGGATGGATGGAGGAAATAAATGAAGAACTGGTACTGATAAGGGGAGATTTAAACGCATGGACAGGAGAGTTGGGGCGGGGGAGATATGTGATAAAGGAAGCGAGGCGTTTCGGAGAATTCAAAGCATAGGGAGTTGTACCAGGAGGGTAACACTCTTTTGAACATGTTAGGAGAGGAGGGGTTGTTTATTCGCAATGGAAATATGAAGGGAGATGATGAACGGGAAGTGACATTTATAGGTAAAAGAGAGACAGTGACAGATTACATTCTGGCAGAAGAAAGAATAAGGAAGAGATTGGATAAAGTGGTAGTAGGTAATGAAATAGGCTTGGGAACACTTCCCAGTAATAGCGACACTAACACGTTCAGGATGGAACCGGCATAACGGAAAAAAGGAAGGTACTGAAAAACTAAAAGAACTAACAGAGAGGATAAAGGAAGAGGTACGGCCATGAGAAAAGCGGGATGGAATGAAAACGGGAGGGTGGGACGCAGAATGTGAGGAAATTAAAGAGAGAGTATAGGAATGTGTAAAAAAGTGGAGAAAAGGGGAGATAGGGAAACAGGAATATAATAGGAGAAAGAGAGAACGCGAAAGATTGTTAAAGGATAAGAGGCAGTTGGAGAAAAGTAGGTATATGGAGGAGGTGGAAAAAGCAATAAGGGAAGAGAGGGAATGGAAGGTGATGAATAGGACAAGAGGAGGAAGAAAGGGCATTAACGAGAAAACTGAGATAGATAAATAGACCCGGTACTTTAAGCGTCTGTTGGGAGGAGTGGAAAATAGGGAAGTATGTGAAAAAAGAGGGCGAGAGAAGGGGAATAGGGTAGCGATAACGAAATAAGAAGGGAGGAAGTAAATACAGCGATAGCGAGGCTTAAAAGAAACAAGGCAACAGGAGAAGACAATATGGAGAACGAGGCTCTGAGATTTGGTGGTGAAGGGATGAGGATGGAAATGTGGAGGGCTTGTAACAAGGTTTGGAGAGGAGAAGGGATCATTTCACACAATCAGATTGTCTTCAGGAAGGGGATGGGAACAGTGGCTGACTGGCCATAGGTTGGGATGCGGGAAACCCCGCCGGCGCCCAACCTATCAGGCGCCCCCCTAAGGCATGTAGGCGCCCTCTACGATCATTTTTTTAAACAATGTAAATGTTTTTAATATTAAACAAGAGAAAGCAGAAGGAATTTAATTAAAATGGTACTCCGTAAACATAGTGTACTCCATAAGCTAGTTAATCATCAACACATAACATGGTACATGAATTCCAAATTGTACTTCCAAAGCAAATAAAAGTTTTGTGAGGATTAATTTGTTTGTCCTTCCAGGATTCGTAACTATGCAAAACAAAATTGTATTCTCTTGCATCTAACAGAATTTTTTCTCATTATATAAAGCGTCCGCAATGTATTGATTATCTGCGTTTATCAAACTATAAATAGTTGAAAATTATTTCGTAAAACTTTAAACGTTGCAACATATTATTGTGTAAACGAAAGGATTTAAAATCCTTTTTCTATAAATTAATAGATCTTTCCGAGTTCGGATTCATTTGGGTTGAAAATTTGGTTCGGATTGAACCTGACTGAGTCGGATTAATTTGTTAATATATTAATAAATTTTATTCTGGAGAGATTAATAGCGAGATTAACAGTTTTTCGCATAATAATAGTAATTATTGCGAGTATTTGAATATACACTACTACTGTGTCGTGGAAAATATGTTTGTTAATGAAAATCAAAAAATCATTATAAAAGTGGCACAACAAAAATGGTGGTTTCTGCCTTTTTTTTTTTGCTATTCAGGAAGGCGCCCCTACATATCGACTTCCCACGGACGCCCCAAGGTACCCAGTCCGCCACTAGATGGGAACAATAAACAACATCTACGTACTCAGTTATCTAGGGAGTAGGCACTGAAGAAGGAAGAAAGGCAAATTGGTGGTCTTATTTCTTGATTTTAAAGCAGCGTTCGACTTGATAACCAGAAAGGTGATATGGCCGGTTATGAAAGAGAAAGGGGTTGATGAAGGTTTATTGGAGAGGATAGAGGAGATCTTAATAAGACGAATTGTAAATGTAAATGCGACGAAGATGATTTGTTTTAGGAAAAGAAGGACAAAAGTAGAATGTGAATGGAAGATGCACAGAGAGACGGTGGAACAGGTGGATGAATTTAGTTACCTAGGCTTCTGGTTTTAAGAGAAAGGAGGAGTGGAACTACAGGTGAGGAGAAGGATAGAACATGCAAGCAAATTAATGGGGCAGGTGCGGAGTATAGGTAAACGAAGGTTTAAGGACGATTGGAAGATGAGAGTTTGGATGTTTGACATTTCAGTATGGTCAATACTAAGTAAGCATATATGGGGATGGAAGGAGCACAAGAGAGTGGAAAGTTTGCAGGAGAGATTCCTGAGATGGGTAATGGGCATGGACTAGAGTTGCCCAGGATATATGTTGAGGGAGGAATTAGGTAGAGGTAAAATGGTCATAAGACAAATGAAGAGGGTGTGGAACTTTGAGGAGAAGTTGAGAAGGGAGAGGGAAGCAGGATAGCGCAAGTTTGTCTACGGGAAATAATAAACAAAGAGACGAGGGTTAACGAGGAAAGATCAAGGTGGCAAGAAGAGAGACAACAGAGGAGAGAATGTGATGTAAGGGAGGACGTTACAGTATGGCAAGAATTATAAAATGAACTGATAGTTAAGGAGGGGAGAAGAGATGGAGAAAAATTGTGGAAACGAGGTATAACAGATGGTACAAAGTAGTGAAGGCTGAAGGAGAACCAGAATATTTGAGAAAGGTAATAAAGGAAGAGTAAGTGGAACTAAGTTATACGATTTAGGATGGGAGAAGGAATGAGAGAGTGCAGGTACTGAATGGATAAAAAGAAAAAAATATATAGAGCCTGTTATCACTAGCTGGAATCCTGGGGGCATGTTTTACACCGATTTTCGGGCGGAATCAGATAGGAAAAGTGTGTATAATAGAATAAGGTAGATCTTGAATGGAACTGGAGCAAGAGAAAGGCCGAAAGTGCAATTCTATGCAAGGATAGTAAAGTTAACGTAACATCACGAATAACGGGAACGGTAAGAGGAAATGGAAGCCCAAACAAACTCAATAGTTAGAGAATCTCAAAGTTTTTGCTCATTCCCGGCCACAAGTCCTATCTCTTACGTGTTAAAAATATTCGATAACTCGAACTTCGATAATTCGAATTTAGCGATATCTCGAATAAAATCTTCCTGCCCATTTGACTTTTCAGCCTTGATAACTCGAATTTCAGTATGTGCTTACAAAATTTAGGAAGGACATTCGTACCTGATTCATGAACGCCCGCCCACTTATGAATTCTGCGAATTTTAATATCTACAGATGTCTTTCCTAAAATTTGGAAAATCACATAAAAGTGATTCGAGAAGTCGAAAAAGGTGTGAAGAAGAAAACAGACTTTGGTAAAACTTCCTCTTTTCTCTTCAAATTTACGATATTTTGAAATACAATATTTGAGTAAGGAAAAAAATTCTCGGAAATTACTAAATGAAATGATATTATCAGTCATGCCTTATGAAAAAAAAACACTTTTATGAAAAAAGTTTAAACTCTATGATAAATAATTATTTAAGAATGTTTTTATAATAATCGCTGAGAGCCACCATTGTGTGCCGAAGCGTTTGAATCAACTGCATTGTTTTCAATATTCACCTGACCAACAATGTCTACAAAAGTTTTTTATAATTTAATTTTTTCTTAGTGTCGCTTCTTAAGAATTTTCATTCTTGGAACAATGATTTTACTGATTTCAGACATGAATCGCTTCGAGTTTAATGTAACTATAACTTCCATATGCAGTTAAAAGTTATATTTTTTATGAAAAAGTAAATAATGAAAATACACTAAAGCCCCTTAAGATGTGGACTAGGGTGATTCTCATATATACTTGGTGGATTTTTTTAGAATTTCTCTGCTGTCAATGGCTCTTAGGCTTAAACGATTTTACTTTGTTTAAATATTTTTGTTTTCATGTAAGTCCCAAAATGAATGTATGTTCGACACGTATTTTCGTTTATATATAATTATCCCATAACTCGAATTTTCGATAACTCGAACTTTTTTGCTTCCCTTGGTAGTTCGAGTTATCGAAGTTAGACTGTATATGTATAAAAGTAGTATTAACGTAGTAAGTAGTATTCAGATAGTATAAGTGGTTTGTAGAATACTGTAAAAGGAGCGGAGGCCCTCAAACCCATAAAAGGGAGAGAATAAATACATACAAGTCGTTTTTTTACTACCTATATAAGTCCGGACACTTGAGTCTGGGACACCCTGTATATATAATTTTAAAAAAGAGTTAAACAACCACCGCAGGGTCCCACTGAGAGCAACTGCCATCTAAAAATGACACCGTCTCCCAGTCAAACCGCGGTACATCACACTTATGGCCACGTCTCACAACCGTGAGATGGGTGGTCACAGGGAACAGCGAAATCACAACGACAGGTCGGCGAAACCCTCGTGTGTCTTGAGGACACGAAGCGACCCAAGGATGACAGCTTTCTGCATCCATCTCGCAAGTGCCTTGATATATTTTTGGCACGCGGGTATGGCTTTAAGGTTACGAACCAGCGACAGTTTCGCACCTCCGAGAGCACGTAACACAAGGACAATTACTTGCACCGAATATTTTGGGTACAGTCGTTGCAGCTCTCTTTTAAGGTCTTGATAGCTCTCCTCTTTTTCTTTCTCCTTTGCAGTGATGTTGTATTCGGACGGAGCCAGGAATTCGATCACGAATATAGTTCGTTTCTCGAATTCTTGGAGAACAATGTCAGACCTCGAGTGCGCAACGGAGACTGCTGCCCGAAAATCGTAGTTCCAGAAAATTTGGCACTTCTCGTTTCGGACAATTGACTCTATCTCCCTTGGAACGTTCGGCAGGGCAGGGTCGCCACCAACACCGTAAGAGCGACAAAGATGGTAATAAAGCACTCTTAGGGCCGCATTATGTCTATAGATATACGTAGTTCCTGCGTGGGTCGGACACCCTGATAGTATGTGTTCTAGGTACTCAGCGTTTGCATGACACGCTCTGCACCTATCACTGGGAACTTCTTGACATAAAATGCGGTCATGGTATGCTAAGGTGGAAATGACACCGTCCTGGCATGCGAAAATAAAACCCTCTGTACCTGAATTAAGCCCTGATGATTTGAGGAAAGAAAAAGTTTGCTCCTTTGACAAGGACTGTTTTTCTACATTTCTGTGAAACTTTCCGTGCATTTTCTTGTCGAGTAGCTGTTGGTGAAATTTTCCAACCTCTGCTTTCTTTACTTCGGCTTTGAGGCACGCCCAGATATATATAGATCTCTCCAGTATTAAGATGTCTAATAACACTTACATCCACAAGCTCAGGATCCTGGGGAACGCCAGTAATCTTTCCTTTCTTCAGATTAATTTTGGCACATTTGTCCAAACCAAAGTCCATCCCAATCTCTCCTGTGTCATTCTTGACGATATTTATAGCAGTTTGAAGTTTGCTTTTACCAGAGGCATAGATCTTCAGGTCATCCATATAAAATACACGAGTGACCTTATGCTCGCGCTGATTAGTGTCGCCACAGAGGTATCCAGGAGAATTTCGTAGTGCGAGAGATAGATGCAGAAGTGTGATGCAAAAAAGCAAAGGGCTCATACTATCACCTTGAAAGACGCCCCTCTGGGAGGTGACGTTGTTCGTTGTCACACAATAATTTCTAGATGAGATAGGAAATCTTGTTTTCAAAAGAGGCATCAATCTTTCTATGCATGTCACTATGTGTGGATGTACCTTCAAGCTTTCCAACAGACAGATGATAAGTCTATGAGAGGTTGAATCGAAAGCTTTCCGGTAGTCAATCCAGGACATTGACAGGACGCGCTGATGGGCTGCAGCGTCTTTACAGACACACCTGTCAATTAGAAGGTTCTCTCGACAGCCTGCTACACCTTTTTTCGAGCCACGTTGTTCGTACATCTCTCGCCATACAGGCTCAATTCGTCGAACAATCCTGTTGTTTAGGACAGCTGTAAAGATCTTATACAGTGTGCACAAACAAGTTATTTGCCTGTAATTCTCTGGGTTGGACTAGATGCCTTTTTTCGGCAGGAGTATAGTGCGTCCTAACACCAGCCACTGCGAAATGGGCGTCTCCGACTTTAAATATGAGGTGAATATGCGGGCCAAATGTTGGTGTGTAAAAGTAAATTTCTTCCACCAGAAGTTCTTGATACAATCTGGTCCAGCAGCGGAAAAGTTCTTCGTGCCTCTAAGTGCTTTTTTCACCTCTTCGGCAGTGATTGGTGGACATTCCTCCTCAGATTTTATGAGCTTGTCGCAAAACTCCTTGAAGCGGATGATATTGTCGGTATCTTCTTTCAACTCTAGTCTTTTCGGGATCTTGTACACCTCTCTCCAAAAAGACTCTACCTCCTCGGGCTTGGGTGGATTTTTTACAGAAACAGGGAGATCGCTGAAGAGTCGGGATGGGTCTGCGAGAAAATGTTGATTCTCCCTGATCCATCTCAGCAGCTTTGACTTGTTTAGTGTGTGATTCGAGATACTTAGTTCTTGGGCAAACTTTCGAACCCTTTCCGTGAACGGTCTACCAAATCTTATGTAGTCAATCACACACTGAACACTGGGCGCATTCTGTCTTGCCCATCCAATCTTCTTGTTCAGTTGATGCAAGCGTCTTTTGGTCTTTTGATCCATCGTCGGTTTTAGCCTTCGATTTGAATCAGCCAAAGCTCTCGCAGCACCATAAACTGAGCAATTGATGGTCCAGAGGTCAGACTCTTGCGAGATATCTCTACGAAGGGAGGCATCCATTTCAGCCAGATCTTGGGGCTTAGGAGGGACTTGCATGTTAATGTTCCTCCTTGTACTGACAAAAACGTCACAGCCAAGGAGAAAGAAAAGGATGACAGGTATAAAGACCTTATAAGGCAGTTGCGTCGGTTATACCCGGAATATTCTGTTAAGCTAATCGTGTTGATCATCGGCGCTCTTGTAGGTGCCAAGGTTTCACTGGTTAATAGCCTGAAAAGCATCCCTACGTGTCAATAAAATGCTGAGACACTTGCGGGGAAAATGCAGAAGGCAGTCGTCCTTGGGTCGCTCCGTGTCCTCAGGGTGCACGAGACTTTTGCCGGATCATCGTATTGAGTTCGTCGCAGACTGTAACCACCTATCTCACGGTCGTGAGACGTGGTTACAGCTGAAATTTTACCGCGATTTCGCTGAGAGCGGGTGCAATTTTTCAGATTAGCACCCGCTCCCGGCGAAATCCTGCGGCTGTCCTTATTACAAACTTTACACAATGTATATGTGTATATATATATATATATATATATATATATATATACATACATACATGCCAATAACAATAACAGTATGGCCCCTTAACGAACAGTTTACATGGCGTGGCTACATGCTCTGTGGTGCGAGAAATACCCAGAACTCTCGCACTTTTTGTAATACAGCTGCGAAACCGTGCCGAGCACCTTCTGCGAAGGGGTTATATACGCGCAGCGCCTACTCTACCGCAGTCAGAGCAAACCGGCAGCGGAGAAAGAGAGGCGACACTATGACCAACAGCGGGCAGGCATCCAACCGGGAAAGAGCGTTGCTTTAGGAGTACCAGAAACATCAACATCCAGCTTTCTCTCAAGCCCAAAGTTCTGGCTCAATTGGATGACGCCCTTCGTGGAGATTTTTCCGAACAATCTAAACTCTAGACCATCAGTTGTGATGTGTATGATGCAACAAGAACTTTGACGGACGCAAACCGTAAAATGAAAGCAACGGCTGATGCCCATCTATCGCTAGCGAAGAGGTGAAAAAATAAGATTGTTCGGACAATCGGACCTGTGTATCGAGAGATGTACGATCAAAGCGGCTCAAAGAACGGCGTAACAGGATATCGGGAGAACCTGCTAATCGGTAGGTTCATCTTTAAAGACCCAGCATTCTAATAACGCCCTCGGTCGATGGCCTGGATTGACTACCGGATAGTTTTCGACTCAACTTGCCATAGACTTATCATCTGTCTATTCGAAAGCTTAAAGCTTCATCCACACTGATTGATGCCCCTTTGAAAAACCCGATTTACTATCTCATTTGGAGAACATCGTATGACAACTAACAGCGACATTCAGGGCGATACAATGAGTCGTCTCCTCTTCTACCTCACATTATTTCCACTATCTCTCGCACTTCGCCATTCCCAAGGGTACTTTTGCGGCAGTCCTGAGTATCGTAAGCATAAAGTCAGACATGTATTTTACATGGATGATCTTAACATCTATGCTAGAAATGCAGAGTACCTGACCCTAGGTCTAGGGTTTGTCGAGAAACACACTCGGGAAATTGGAATGGAGTTTAGGGTAGAAAAATGCGCCAAGATTAATTTGGCACGAGAACAAATTGCTGGCATTTCCGAGGACCCTGAGCTTGTCGACGGAAGTGCATCCTCGGCGAGGAACAAAGTATCTGAAATGAATATGCTTGTGGTCCCACATGAACAAAGGTTGTACCTTAAATCGTCTGTTCCGCGACTTTCCATCTCACGCAGTCAAGGTTGTCAATGAATGCTGAATCTTGAGTGTCTTCATAACAGGATCATTCTGGGTACTGCGCATTTAGTCGCAAATGGACGAGACCCTCTTCTTGAAATGGTCAGGAAACATGAAAAAGTGGGCAATAGAGCGTTTCTGCGCAAAGCATAGTACTCTGTGACTTCGAGAAACGAACCATGTTCGTTATCGAATTTTCGGCACCAGCCGACAAAAACTTCACAGCCAGGTTGTACCCAGAATAAAACTGTTAAGCCAGTCGTTCTGATCACCGGTGCTGTCGGAGATGGCAAGCTTTCACTGTTTCGTAGCCTAAAAAGTATCCCTGCGTGTCAACGAAATCCCGAGACACTTGCGGGTAAATACAGACGGCGTTCGTCTTTAGGACATTCTTCACCAGTTGTCCAGTTTTGTATCTACCATCTCTAGTGTTTTTCTTGTATGATACACTGTAATTATTGATAATTTAGTATTCTACCATGTCAAATTACAGCACAAATACTCTATCATATTTATCAAACAGAAACGATTATCTATTGGTCAATAGAGGTGTCAAAATCGTTCTTTTGGTTACGTCTGATGAAAATGTTTAATACAGATAATGAACTACTTTCTTGATATTTTTTCTACACCAATAGTTAACTGAATATCCAGCCTTTATTTAGATTGAAAAATCTTTCTTTATTGAAGCAAAAGAATCAAGTTAAACGTGGTGGAATTTTTTTATATCTAGTATAGGGTGGTCTCCCCATATTCATACTCTAAATACTATTGTTAGAGTAATTCCTGAATTAGACTAATTCGGCCCTACAAGATCAAGTTAATCTTTTTTTTCTACAGAAATAATAATTCTATCATTCGTGTAGAAAGTCACAGCTTGATTTTAAAGTATAAATTTCAACTAGTAAAATCTATATAATCACCATATTAAATTATTTTGTATTGTCGAAACAAATTGACTCAAAAATAATGATTTTTTCTATTATTACGTTATAACGTAGGACAATCATCGTTTACTTTATAATATTGATGATACATTAGCTGTATCCACTTACCTTAAAAATTTAGTTGTATTACATACATTCAAAATACTGTGTAGTAAAAGCTTAAATACATATAATTATTCAGAGATACACAAATATCTTTAGTTATGACCTATGTTAAAAGTACTGAATACATAACAAAAAACCCATAGAGTTCACAGACAATGTCATGTTATGTTTTCCTTTTTTAGGTGATGGCTCATAATTTCCGATGCTACCGTATAATATAATGCCTGATTTTATGTTTGAGAATACGCATTTAAGTTTTAATGTGTCTAATTATAATTAAGGTCAATATTCTATGACTACGACTCCTTGTTGAATAGTGTATGAGTGGCCTGGTTTGAAGGTGTGACCATCAACATACGCGGCGCGTATTAGGTTTATTTTTTGTATTCTTATTAATTTTGTAATTCTACTAACACCTACAAAATGCTATTCAAAGTAGTAAATTTTACAAAATATCCCTTACATCCCTACTTTGCAAAGTAAAAATAGTCAAATATAGTGTGATTTTCAACAAATACTACAGAATAATAAGCCTTTCTCTTAATTCTCTACTTGTAACCTATGACAAGCTTTCTTCGACGCATGCGCATTAGTCCAATGTGTACTTGTTAGGAACACTGAATATAACGTACCTTCTTTTTTGCTAGTCAGGCACATAAACAAGAGGGTGCATGGCAGTCGGGTAGTATCAAAAATATCTTAGAATAAGCTCTGGGTGAGGGTGGTCGAAATCGTTGAATGGAGGGTGGGGTGTTTCGGGGTCAAGTTGAGTGGGTCGTATATGACTTTGGGGTCTACAGGTGAGTGAACAATAAGAAAATAGAGAAGAAATTATTAATTAAATGTAAATTAAACTGAATGGCTCCACCTGTCTACAAGCGTTTTTGCGCCACTGCCTTTCAATAAAAAAAAGTAGGAATCGAAACAAACAAACTTCGTTTGGCCATCCTCGTGTAAGCGTTGAGGCCAAGAAATATTACCAGCAAACACGTTCTGCAACTGCTCCCTAACAAAGAGGTAACATTGATATATCTGGTTATATAACGAATTTTTCTGTTCAGGGAACTGTAACGGCCTTACGATGCAACTCTGTAAGTTGTTTATAATGTACATTAGTAACGGCGAAGTAACAAAGTGACATACCTGTTCTGTAACAATCGTGTAACATTTGTTCCGTAACTTGGTTACGTGCATGGACTATAACAATTTTGTTAAAGTTACGTAAGTAAAATTTAACGGCAACAATGTGACATGACTGTTATGTAACGAACGTGTACCATTTGTACTTTAAGTTAGTTACACGCATGATCTATATGAATTCTGCTATCTTGTTACGTAACAATTCTCAAATATTCTGGAAAATTTGTCTCAGAAATCGACATTATTTATAGAATTATTATCGAATATAAGTATATCTTCTTGAAATATTTTTTAAATTATTAATAATAATCTTCAAATTTATATAATATATTTAACACGAAAACTTCTTTTATAGGTATTGAAACTTTTTAATTCTTAAAATGAAATGGAATGAAAATATTCACGCATTACATAATCTAAGGACATATGTCTTTTACGGAGGGAATAAACAATAAATAAATTTGAATATAATTTTTTTTTGTCAAAAAATTAGATATATTTTAATTCGATATAAACAGATTGTGAGTACCTTGAAAACAAGACCTTCATCTCCTTTCAACTTTTAAATTCCTTTTTCATCAGTTTTTATAAGCGTGTTAAATGCAAGTTCTAACATAAAATTTACGAAGTGTCTCGTCGTCCCGACAGTCGGGATGAGAAGTGAAGTATTTTTAATAAGCTTGGCTAGTCGTCCCGAATATTCGGGACGAGTAGTCCATCCCCTTTTCCAAGTCCCCCAATTTCACAATTTCAGCAATCTTAAAGCCGAAAGTTTCATATATAAAACTCTTACAATATAAAACGATAATCATCTTCAGAGATATAAAAGTTTTAAATTTTGATGAATTCCATGAATTTTAAACATCACATGCACTTAACGTATGAAAGCTTGTTAATATGAAAACATTATAGCAGTAACATTAAATATTTAAATAAAACGTTTTTAAACCCACCTAGTCATAAAATATATAAAACGGAAAAATAAATAAATAAATAATATATTCCTCCATTAGCCCTGGCTTTTCAGAGAAAAAGCTTGGCTGAGATTTTGTCGACAAGATCCAAGCGTTTGAGCGTGTGATTATGATTGTAAGTGGCTGTGCGTGCAATTGTGTAATTTAAAAAATAAATTAAGTGCAGTGATAACATATAAAACAATTTTTTTTGCAAATTTAACAATATATTACCGTTCCCTAAGTGCTACACAACATATATATATATATATATAACATAAGACTGTTATAACATGGTTACATGCGTGTTACAAAACTTATGTCACAGAGTAACATGTTACAATCTGTTATTTAACAGTTACATAACTATAATTATGGTGTTAAAATTTTTTTAGTCTACTGGTCGTTTCAATATTTTTAAAATATTGATACTTAAATTGTGAAAAAAATTCTCTCTAGCTCCGGTGGGATTCGAACACCACGTCATTCAGATTTCCGGTCCGATGCTCTTGACCACTAAGCTACGGGGAGACGAGATAATTTTCTTCACAATCCCTACAAGTAGAATGTCGACGTCATTCCTGTAGGGATTGTGAAGAAAATTATCTCGTCTCTCCGTAGCTTAGTGGTCAAGAGCATCGGACCGGAAATCTGAATGACGTGGTGTTCGAATCCCACCGGAGCTAGAGAGAATTTTTTTCACAATTTAAGTATCAATATTTTAAAAACATTGAAACGACCAGTAGACTAAAAAAATTTTAACATCATAATTATTACGTATTACCCTGGTTAAAAACCTTAACATCAAAAATTAATTATATAACTATGTTTGCTAGGTAACTGACCCGGGATGTTTCATTGTATCCCCAACGACACTATCGCTTATTTTATCATCTGCGATGTTCTAAAAATCAGTTTGCGGAATTTCGGAGCAAAATATTAATTTTAGAGCGTGCATTATTCAATTTTATTTTGTGATCCGCGGTCCGTGCCAAGCCGCGTCAGCCCGACCTGGTTGCACATGACGTGTGCGCCGCGTGCTAGCTTTTTCGCATCGCTGACGTAACGTATGATTTTGAGTATTAGAAGGAATAAGGATAATTATACAATAAAATTTGGTTTGATGGGGAAACAGGGGAGTTTATAAGGATAAAAAAAGTGTTCAAAAGTGTTTAAAAAATTATTTAAAATGTTCAACGCCAGCCAAAAAAATGTCATTATAAAGTATTTAAAAAACATTAAATAGGGGTAGAAAGCGGAGAAACCGTGATACAGAACGAAATATTATTGAATACTAATGCAAAATTTGTGGTTATATTTTAAATTAACACAAAAATAAAGCGGTCTCTGGAAACAATGCCTGAAGTGATTCTTCGTATTTTAAATGTTCGACGCGTTTCTGGAACTGAAAAAACCATGTGCAGCATTTCAAACCCCTGATTAAATGTTTCTGAATAAGCATGAAAATATAAATTTAAAAGAGTAAATTAAATAGAGTACCTAATAATACAAGGATTACACAAGCCTGCAAGTAAACATTTTCTCGGACCCAGATACCTCACTAGGTTGATCACTCGATTGCCAAAATGGCAATGTTTGCTTTGAAAACATTAAGGGTTGAATTTTTACATTCCCTATTACGAAAATTCGATTTTTCGTGGTCTGACATTTTCTAAATAAAACTTTTGGCACGAGGAATTACTTTTGGATGCCCTTAGTGAGCACCTTCATTTAAGATAAGTCTTTGAAATTATTTTGGGGATTGTTTTTTCCACCCTTGAGAGATGAGATATAGAAATCCTAATTTCTGAGCAGCGAATATCTGAACCAGATTTTGTGATCAATTTATAAGGCACAGATATCGTGATTTCTTGGAACCGAGTATGGTATTAATTTTTTTATTTCACTGCATGGGGATGTATTCTGAGGACATCCAGCAGTGATCGCAGGTTCCAATAATAGGAGATACAAAAAATCATCCCTTAAATTTTTTAAATTAAATAATAATTTTTGATGAATTTTGGCCCGCCCAATTTCCTGTGTAATAAACGGCCATTATGGCATCTTGTCAAAATATCTGAAAACGTTGACGTGATGGAACATTTTGGGTAACGGATTTGGTTTCAGCGTGTCATAAACCTTCGAAATCTCCTACAGAGGTCTCTGGGTCCAGAATGATGCATACAAATTAGTGTTTTAAAAAGCTTTAAAAACCCACAAAAAGCCATATTCTTGAATGTGAAGAAGATAGATGCAGCTTCCACACTTTTTAGTGCACAGTAAATATAAAAATTGAAATTTAAGTATTTTAAATTAGATTAAAATCAAATTAAAAATCCAATTATCGTCCAATACTCAAGTTAATGTATAGAATTCCTGAAAATAAAACAAGAATCCAACGACCAAATTTGGACAACCATCACAAAATGCTCCTACCGCAATTCCTAAAAACAAAAAAATTTGTTTCTTTGGACAAGAAGAAAAAATAGAAAAGAAAAATGAGAAGGCAATCAACCAAATCCCCTTCCTTCTCTTTTTTATTTCTTTCGTCTTTTTTATTTTTATTATTATTAAATCTGGTACTCCCATAGGCTCAGTCATTTCTCCGATTTTAGCAGAAATAGTTATGGAAGATTTGGAGGTCTTTGCTTTCAAGAAGCTAGATTTTGTTTTGCCCTTTTACTTTCGGTATGTTGATGACACCTTATTATGCAGGAAGTTATCGATACTTTTAACAGTTATCACCCAAAACTTCAATTTACCCATGAAATAGAGAAGAAGAATAAAATCAGTTTTTTGGACATAGAATTAATTAAAGGTCAGAAATTGGTATAGGAAAAGTACATATTCAGGTAGAATTTTACATTTCTTTTCGGCTCATCCTTTTCAAAACAAAATTGCAGTAATCAAAAACTTAGTTGACAGAGCTCTAGGTTTGTCCCACGTTTCATTTCACAAAAAGAATTCGAATATTGTTAGGAATATCCTTTTTCTGAATCATTACCCAGAAAAGTTAATTGAGAAACATATCACAATTAAAATTCAACAAATCAAAAACAAACAAAATAACATTTTATCTGCTGATAATCAGAAGGAATTGAGAGAATATAGTTCTTTTAATACTTTTGTTCTCCCGTTTTTTGGTCAAATTTCGAAAACTATTAAATTTAAGTTGAAAAAATGTAAGATTCATATTATTTTCCGTATACCATTTAAAATGGATTCAATAATAACTTTTTGTAAAGATCTTTTAGATAAATTTGAAAACGGTGGTGTTGTTTACAAGATCACTTGCAAGATCTGCAAGATGACTTACGTGAGACAGACTGGCAGACTTCTTAATAGTAGGATGGAGGAACACAAAAGTGATGTTCGTTTGGGACGTTGTTATAAGAGTGTTTTTGCTGTATATACAAGAGAGTTTGTTGACGATGACCATGAGTTTGACTGGGATAATGTTGAAATTTTACATAGTGAAAGTAATGAGAGAAAGAGAAAATTCATGGAAATTCTTTATATTAAAGAACAAAATAAGTTATCTATCAATTTCAAAACTGATTGATCAATTAAACAAAAGTTATTCTAGTATGATTAATTACATTTAACAACAAGGTTTCATGAATCTTGACTTTCGCTTATTTTTGATGTGTTTATATGGGATTTGTCTTTTGACCCATACTTAAATCTCAGGTATTGAGGAGAGAGCGTCGTTGTTTCGTTGCTGTTCCCAACTGCTCAAATTTTTCTTAACTTAATAAGGGTGCTATATGAGCACCGAAACGTTGGTAAATATTATAAATGCTTTCATATTGTGATTGGATAATAAAAAAAATAAAAAATATGAAAGAAATAAAAAAGAGAAGGAAGAGGATTTGGTTGGTTGCCTTCTCATTTTTCTTTCCTCTTTTTTATTTTTGTCCAAACAAACAAATTTTTTTGTTTTTAGGAATTGCAATAGGAGCATTTTGTGGTGGTTGCCCAAATTTGATCGTTGGATTCTTCTTTTTTTTCAGGAATTCTATACATTAAATATAAAAATTCTAAACAGCCAGATGATCCTTAGATAAAAACAACAAAACCTCAGAGATGAATCAAAAAGCATCCTAGGCAATTCCTGCAAGCAGATACGATAGAAATATAACTGCCTGTCATAGATGCCCAATTAGATTCCAAACCCCAAACTAAGAGCAGATGTCGCCACTCTCTTTGGCACCGCAGGTCGCACGTTTTCTCGGATTTACCATTATTCATGATGATCAGTATTGGACAAATTTGGTGGACCTTCAATGAAATGTCATGGCGGCAGTGGGGGCATCCACAATATCCATTGTGGACGTACCCTCGGACTTGGAATGGTTATCCTATATACTTTTAATTTAATTTCTTTTCGTTTAATGTGTGTCACAACAAGCGTGTTATCTAACCAGTGTTTCCGATTATATGGTTTTGTTGTCAAGCAGACTAAATTTTGAGAATTGCGGCTCAATCTGTGATTTCGCGAGTTCATACCCCCTGCACTCTGATCTTGTTATCCAAACTGCATTCCAAATTTATATAAAAAGAAATCAATGTTTTTCGGTGCATTTTTTTATTTCTTATTTCTAAAGCAATTTTTGTAAATAATAATTAATTCAGATAAATACATTTACATATTTATGAATAATTAATCGAAATAGGTTATATTTTCATACATACATTTAACAAATAGTATATTACACTATTAGGGCAGAAAGTTTGAGATTCCTGCACTGCGCGCCATGATGCCCGAGGCGAAGCCGAGGGCATCACGGCGCGCAGTTCAGGGCTCTCAAACTTCTGCCCGTGTAGTGTATACCATTTTTCTTTATAGCCGGTCGAAAGTACGAAGGAAAAATATTAAATTAAAATGTATTGTATCGAAAAAAATGATGCCTGTCCCCGCCATTTGCGGCACGAGCGAAGCGAGTGCTGCTGGTCGGGGGGGGGGGGGGGGGCAGGCATCAAATAAAAATAAAAATAAAAATTACTTGAGATCATTTTATTAACGGATATTTTAATTAAATAAAGTTGATAAATTTTAGACACGTCACTTTCAAACGATATCTCAGTACTATAAATTATAAATGAGCAGCGTAAACAAAACACACATAATAACAAATGATTGATGACAGTCGGGGTAATAAGAGCAGCTTCACGTATCGGAGCAAATCAAAAAAATGTTTGCTCCCGCTGTTACAGAGGGCGTATGTGCGGCATTACCGATGCACACATCTTTAACTTTCTGCCCTAAAATAGGTGCAGAAGTTGCGTACTTTCGACCGAGGTATAAAGAAAAAATATATTTTTTCAATAAAATAATAAAATCTCTCTATTTGTACTATACTTTGTTTTTTTTCTTCACTAATTGAACCTCTCCCGATCAAAAGGGATACGCGTGGATTCAGCCTGAGAAGTATTGCCCTGAAAGTCAAGTTTTAAAATCGCTCGAATTTTAATTTTAAAAACTGATACTTGTGAGAACTTTAAGGCGCATCTTTTTTTCCTCTTGCAAATATTTTTAGTTTTGCATTTCAATCATTTTTCACTTTACTCGCGCTAACCTATCCAATTTTCAGAATTTGCCAATTTTAGTAATGTAAAACTAGTTAAGAAAGAAAAAAGTAGATATTTATAAACAAAAAAGTTGTTAATTTTTTTTGTGACTCATTTAATTCATCATTCACAAGGATGTTTTAGGTTTGGAAAATGTCGTGGAGTATCCCAGCGGAAGAGCCTCATCTCTTGTAGGTTAATTACCCTAATAGCACGGAACATTCCTGGGACGTTCCCGGAACGATTAAAGACGAATCGATTGACCTATAATATTAATACATTTTATTAAAGAGTAGGGAAGTTATGGTAATTTATATATTTTGAAACCCGGTTTTTTATAGTAAAACTTTTTTCATTATCATAATTTTAAGTTGATTCAAGAACAGAAAAGATGTGTTGATTCGAGTAGAATCGATCGACTTATAATATTAATACATTTTATTGAAGAGTAAGGATGCTAGAGTAATGCATAATATTTGAAAAATAGGTTTTTTATTGTAAAACTTTTACCATTAGCATAATTCAAAGTTGATGCAAGAATATAAAAGATTCCCTGGTTCGAGAGGAATCGATTGACCTACAATTTTATTACATTTTATTAAAAAGTAGGGAAGTTATGGTAATTTATATATTTTTAAAATCGTTTTTTATAGTAAAAATTTTTTCATTCTCATAATTTAAAGTTAATGCGAGAATAGAAAAGTTGTGTTGATTCAAGACGAATTTATTGACCCATAGCATTTATACATTTTATTGAAGAGTAAGGAAGCTATGGTAATGCATAATATTTGAAAAAACGATTTTTTATATTAAACTTTTTTCACTAACATAATTCAAAATTGATACAAGAACGGAAAAGATTCCTTGATCGAAGAAAATCGATTGATCTATAATATTAATAAACTTTATTGAAGATTAAGGAAGTTATGGCTCATTTATAATATTTGAGTCATCTGCTTCAAACAGAAAAACTTTTTTCATCGACATAATTCAAAGTTGACGCACGAATAGAAAAGACTCTTTGATCATAAATTTTTAAATAGAGTAATTCTGACAATTTTTGTAAAGAAATCATAAAGCTGGGAAAGGGATAGGGTGAGACAGAACTTTACCCTTCCCTTTTCCAGCCCAAAAAATTATCATTTCGAATACAAAATTTGATTTGTCTGATTTGTCGCTGTGTTAAAAATTTTTTTGTATTTTTCAGCATTTTTTGAACGGCCCCTCTATATATGAGGTGTCAAAAAATGGTGTCTTCAAAGTATATATCATTCGACGCAGAATTTCACGACACGTATAAATAAATAGCGTCTCAGAAAAGTATTTTTGGTGCCTTTTTTGAAAATCTAAAGGATCAGTTATATCTCTGGCTGGTCTGAAAGATCTAAATTCTAAAATTCAAACAAGAAACCTAAAACTTGATGCAGGAAAGTGTCCTTGAAATTTTCACTCAATAGCTTTCATTAGCATTAGTAAGTTTCCCGAGAACCCCATCCTTTAAGTTTAACGATTAAACCTGGAGATGTAAAGAAAAGCAGGTATACATTTCGGGCGAGAGGGCGGGGCACTTCTGATACTCCTGTTAGAAATTAGATCCCATGATTTTGTTATTTTTCCTTAAATATTTTCTATTTCTTCAACAAATCATATCTACCTATAATTCTTTGAATTTTTATAATTTCAAAAGCAAATTTTTATCTAGCATAATAACGTACATAATAAGGTATAATAAGACAATATGAATTGCGAAATGAATTCTCTGTTATATTAGTTTATAATTTAAGTTAAATTAAAATTGTTTCAAAAATTGGTTCTCTGATCGTTATAATTAAATAAATACTTAGCTATTAATTGGTCAAATATATTTAATAAATCATTGTAAAGTAATGACGTGAAGGATTGAAATTGTACACCCTCTAAACGATACAGACAGAAAATTAAAAGAGTAATAACCATTGAAAAACTAAACATATCAATGAATTTCGTATTGACAAAGAGAATAAAAAATTGTTGGTGTAAAAGGCTGGCAAACAATGTACCTGAAGTTCCGAACGTTCAAATGAACGTAATATTTTTCCTCATTTCTATTCTACACATAAATATTGTTCCAACTGCAATTTAAAATATGCTTTGTAATTCTGTTTCAATAATAAATTATTTCCATTATAAATGAACTAACATTTTAACACTTTTTCTGGTTTACAAAGTCATCAGTAAAAAATTTCGTTCATTTGAACGTGCAGAACGTCAAGCACATGGCAAACAGAGGTTCAACATTTTTTTAACTCATATATATGTAAATATTTTCTTGAAAATCAGTTTTTTAGTTAAAAAATTAATTTTTTGAACTGAAAATTTAGCCATTTCATTTGTGGTGAAAATTTATCTTTCTTAGTTGAAAATTCATCTCTTTGTTTGAAAACTTAACTATTATGTTGAAAATTAGTTTTTTTATTGGATAAAATTTTAGTTTTTTAAATTAAGAATGTAACTATTCCATTTTTCATTAAAAATGTAACTTCTTTAATTGAAAATGCAACTACTTGGGTGAAAATTCATGTCTTTTGGAAAAAATTCGCCTTTTTTGGTACAAAAGTCATCTCCTTCTTTGAAAATGCGTAATTTTAGTTAAAAATTAATCTCTTAGCTTGAATATTTTACTATTTTGTTGAAAATTCGTGTGTGTGTAGGGGGGGGGGGGGGGGGG
>CAKNYM010052279.1:208107-257618 GCA_932195095.1 Andricus curvator
GAGAGAGAGAGAGAGAGAGAGAGAGAGAGAGAGAGAGAGAGAGAGAGCGAGAGAGGGAGGGAGGGAGGGAGGGAGAGAGAGGGAGGGAGAGAGAGACAGGGCGAGAGAGAGAGAGAGAGAGAGAGAGAGGTATAGGCTGAAGGGTACAGACCAGAAATAGACCAAACGTTGTTTGAAACTGGTCTTACAGTGATCTTACGTTGGTATTTCTTTTCACGAGTTGTACATGGAGTACAGTCAAATTAGCTGAAAGGAGGCCATTTTGTAGAAAAAAGTAGCAGAATTTCCTTTTTGTTACAACAACTACACGTGCTATAAGATTTTCTCATGAGGAAACGAAGAAGCGCAATGAAATTTCAAATTTAAATATATGGTCGGAACATTACAATTAGAAACATTTTTTACAAGCTCTCAGGGTCAAAATACTAAGCGCTTGACTTCTATAACCGGTTATTGCAGACAGCCCCTGAGTTGTGCAAACATGCAAAGTTTGTGTCTAATGCGAATCAATCTGGTATTTTCGGAGGAAATTGGGCGACACATATTATCGATATCTTGCATGTTTGTATAATCTGCCCGTTTATACAGAGAGCTTGTATATTGTCATTTAATGTACAAAAGGTACTACTTTCGGTGTAAGTTTGCCGAAAATTGTACCGTTACATTGATTCGGCGTGAATATTGCAAACCGTTTTTCTGTACATTTACTTGTGATATTATTTTGTTTAGTTTTATTTTATTTCAAATCTGCATGTCACGATATTATCCACAACCAAGAACCTCCACCCACCCAACCTTTTGGGAATTTACCCACTCCTTTGGGTAGGGGCCCCTAGTTTTCGTATACGGTGTGTTTGCCCCTGAATGAATCAATGTGGGCCATAGTGGTCGCTTCATTACCTGCAGCCTTGAGTTATAACAGATCGTAGTTTTTCCTTTTTCCGCTAGGATCGCGCAAAAGAATTCTGAGCACGATAACTGCTTTACCTGTTCCCTGCTTCGCTTAATAGTAGAACACTGTAACACAAAAAGTAATTTTTCTTCTTTTCATTGTTACATGAAAAATATTTTTTCTTTCGAAAAAGCGTTCTGTACCGAGAGTCTTTATACCCTTTAGATTATTTATATAAAAAATCCGACAAGATGGCTTCGCCGTTTGGCCTGAAACCATTTTCTACGATTTACACTCGATTTCCACGTCCCTTAAGTTCTACAGTTCGCATTGGAAGTTTACATTCGCGCAGGAAATGTGACAATTCACTTACTGACGTCACATAACAGTGCGAGAAAAGCTAAACAGCAAAAACCCAAATCAGTTGACTAAAACTGATTATTGAAAGTAAACATTTTTAAACACCACACAGAGGTAGGTATTCAAATATAAATTTATATTGTTGCAACGCTGTATATAATGTGCATAGCATGGTTCTTGCAATCTTATTTTTTTCATGCTCCGTTTACTATTACTCTCATAGACACGAAGTTTTTTATGCTTCTCATTTTTCGAAGTAGAATGGACAGATAATGGGTGTGGTGGTTTTTGATCGCTCAGCGTACAAAATATGAAGAAGTAGTTTAAGTTGCACAGTGGGCCAGGAACCACCAAGAGTGGCAAAAATTCGATTTTACATCAATTTTGTCTGCAACCTGGCATAAGAGGTTTTTGATGTTCGCTGATTTAGAATTTAACATCAAAAATTATAAATTCGAAATGGAGGATCCAATATGGCGACCGAAATTGTAAAATGTAATATATTTGTCCGAAACTTGATATAAGGGGATTTTTTCGATCCTTGATTTCAAGTTTGATGTAAAAAATGACAAATTCAAAATGGCAGATCCAATATGGCGGCCAAAATTGCAAACTTTTAATATATTTGTCTGAAACTTTGTATAAGGAAGTTTTTTGGATAGCTGATTTCGAATTTGAGGTAAAAAATTCCAAATTTCAAATGCCGGATCCAATATGGCATTCATATTATCAAAATTTTGTCCAGATTTGTATGAAACGTCGTAGAAGGGGGTTTCTTCACAAAAATAAAGCACCTCGATTCGTGAGAGGGAAGGGGACTTACGATAAACAAGCACCCCGTAATAATGAGTCTGAAACCGCACTGCAGCCTCCACGTGGTAAGTCCTGGAAACTACCATTTTTTTAAGTTGGTTGTAGGCGTTTTACTATAAAACTTATTTACGTTTTTATTTCATCTTCAACATTTTTCAGTCAGAGACCTTTAAAAACTCCATGTATAAAGTTTCACGCAATTCAGAAAAAATTTCTTTATTACAGCCGCTATATTGAATCCACCATTGTCAATTTTGCTATTTTGATATTATACTCGAAATCAGCGACCCCAGAAACCCCCTTCTACCGGGTTTCATACAAATCTGGACAAAATCTTGTTGATGTGATTGCCATATTCCCTGCTTAAAATGCCGGATAGAACCCGGATAAAACTCGGATAGAGTCGGGACTCTATCCCGGCCTATCAGGTATAAACTATGGTTTTTGTGCCCGGGTTTTATCCGGGACCTATACGGAGGGGTTGGAAATTCTATCCGGTCCTATTCGGGATCTATTCGGCATACATTTTCGTATCTGGGGCTATCCGGTACCTATATGGGGCACTTGAAAATTCTATCCGGGTCTTATACGGTCCTAGCCGGGATCTATTCGGTACAGCAGCTCGAATCAGATGATGTAAATAATGATGAATTTGCAAAAAGAAATTGTTTAATATATTATTACTGCACTTAATTTATTTTTTTAATTATACATTTGCACGCACGATCATTTACAAACATAATCACACACTCAAGCGCTTTGAAAAATTACACCCGCTGGGGATTCAAACGCTACCTAAGCTACCTAAACCTGAGTCTAAGCCTAAATATATACCACACTCCCTAGCCAATTGAGCCATCAAACCGCTTGGATCTTGTCGATAAAATCTCAGCCAAGCTGTTTCGCTGAAAACCCACGGCTAACTGAGGATTAAAGTTTTTTATTTATTTTTTTTTGCATATTTAATGAACAGCTGGATTTAAAAAGGCTGAACTAAAAAAAATTAAAATTTTAATCAGATTTTCCCGCATAGATAAATCTAATGATTCTAGTTTTAGTAATATTATTTAGTAAAAGTCTAAGAGCAAAAAGAAAAGGAACTACCTTATGATCAATAAGTACCCGGAACTCTTCAATAAAACGAAAACGGTTGAATTATTCATCGATATTCATTGTATTCCCTTCAAAGTAATCTCCATTGCAAGCAATACAGATATTCCAACGCTTCCTTCAATCTTCAAAACACTTTTCATAGGCCAATTTTGGAATCGCCTTCTGCTCCTTCTGCGAATTCTCCTTTATCGCCTCAATCGTCTGAAAGCGCCTTCCGCGAAGTAGTAACTTGAGTTTTGGCAATAGGAAAAAGTCACAAGGAGCTATGTCAGGTGAATACGGAGCTTGCGGAACGGTATGAACGTTGTTTTTGGTCAAATAGTCCCGTACAAGATGAGATGAGTGAGCCGGTGCGGCTCACACTCTCGGCAAAAGCCGCGCATCAACTCGTCTCATGCCCAAAACATCGTGCATAACGCTCTGCACCGATCGGATCGAGACACCAAGATCGGCTGCTATCTCCCTGATGCTCACACGACGATCTTTGAGGACAATTTTCTTAACTTTTTCGATGTTTTCGTCGGTCACAAAGGTGGATGGACAACCAGAACGAGGGAAATCATCAACCACAGTACGGCCCGCCTTAAACTCTTTATATCACTCGTACGCTTGTGTTTTCGACATTGTCGAGTCCCCGTAGGCTACCGTTAACATTTTCAACGCTTCTGCACATGATATTTTGTTAGAAACACGACATTTCAGACAAACTGTTTGCTAAACTAAATTCGACATCGCGAAATTCGCTGAAGACAACAAACAATGACTTGTTTACAAACATATCACGCACAAACTCCCGACAGATGGTGCTCAAACAGATGTTTGAGCGCCAGATGACAGATGTAGCAACCGAGAAAAAAAATGTTTTGACAATATCTCAAACGCAGGTTGTTTGAATGGGAATTCCGGGTACTTTTTGATCATGAGGTACTACAGATAATTTATTTGAAAATTCAAGTTAAAAAAATACTTCCAGGTAAAAAATACTTGAATTTGAAATATTCTATCTTTAAAGTTGAATATGAACATTAGGGTGGTCCAAAAATGCATTGAAATTTTTTTTTCCATTCTATTGGGCAAGACACCCCCCCCCCCCCCAAATTTCCGGTTCCGAAGAAAGAAAATCCGTGTTTTTTTTCTTTGAAATTGCAACATTAACACGTGCCACCGGGCACTTGAAAATCCCATATATTTAAGATGGGAAAGTTTTGGATTTTCCAAAAATTGGACTGATACTTCAGGGTCTGATCGAAACTTGCCAAATTTGTCAGGAATTGAAGAGGAGTTTCTAGGAAAGAAAACCATACTAATAACTTTCATTTTTAACCCACCTTGACATACCCCCCCCCCCCTCCCACCCACCCACAACACAACGACCCAAATATGACCCAAAAATAAAAAACTACATTTTTACGTATTATTGTTAATTTTCAGCATTTTATGCCTTCTTTTTTAATAAAACTAATTACTAATGGACAATTTGAATATTCCCCATAACTTGTTAAACAATTTTAAATTGTTCTAATAAATGTAACTTATTCAAACAATTCATAGATGTCAACCTTTTTCTCAAGTTGGTATCCTATGCTACTTATTATTGAATACTTACATAACTTTGATACTTCTCTTCTATGGTTTAACAAATTTATATTTTATTAAACAATTTTTATTTTTAAACTTTGAAAAAATAATATAAAATGGAACACATGAAACTATTTTTCTGACTGTACAGTACTATACTTGTAGTGTATAGAAATAATGTCAAAAAATATGTGAACCATCCATCCTCGACTTGAACGGAATTTTAAAGCAAACAATAATTAATTGTTCAAATTATGACTTAAAGTTTTTAGCAGAATTCACCACTCCTCAAACTCATTCAATATTATGTTTAATTCAGATAGAAAATAAGTAACCGGAAAGAGCCCGGATATACCCGTACAAAAGTTGGATCCGATTTCTATCAGGGCTTTATCCGGGTTCTATCGGATCTTATCCGGCATTTTATGCAGGGTTGAATCCGCCATTTTGGATTAGTAATTTTTTGAAGTCAAATTCGAAATCGACGACCCCAAAAACTCCTTTATATTAAGTTTCAGGCAAATATAGTATGAAAATTTTACAATTCTGGCCGCCATATTGGATCCGCTATTTCGAATTTGTGATTTCTGATGTAAAATTCGTAATCAACGACCCCAAATACTCCCTTATACCAACTTTCAAATATGTAAATTTTTTGCATTTCTCTCAGCCATATTGGATCCGCCATTTTGAATTTGTAATTTTTAACGTCAAATTCAAAATCAACGACCCCAAAAATAACCTTATACCAAATTTCAGACAAATTCGACGTAAAATCAAATTTTTGCCACATTTGGGGGTTCCTGGCCCACTGTGCGCGCTCTTGTTTATGCACGTATATTTAAGTTGTATGACAAAATTAGCAAAAAGTACTAGGTTTATCTTGGAATATAGATTTCACGCAACACATACAGGGCTTATTTTCTTCTTTAAGAGGTGGAAGTTTGGGAAACTATGAATCGGAAGTGGACACTCTGTTATAAATGATTCTAGTATGTCAATAAAAAAGATAAATATTACAATTTATTGTCGACTTTCTCAACTTGTTTCTGGTATTCTTAATTCACATAGATTTATAAATGAATATCCACTATCGACAGAAAGTTTAGGCACATTTCCTTTGACAGAATAAAAAAATATTTAGTTTCAAAGATAGAAGTTTTTTTTAGCTATATAAACATTTTGAAATCTTGAGTTCAACTCTTTTTCAAATCTAGAAAATATTCCTGAACACTAGGAAAAATCATAAAATCAAGAGCAAATCCTACTCTTTGAATCTAAAACAATAACGATTAAATATTATGCAATTGCTGGGTATTCATACAAAATATTTACACGTGCAATATTAATTTTTGGGAGCCAGAAGTCCAAGATTCGTCATTAATCTTAATTTTTTTATAAGTTACAATTTCAGATTTCTTTATATTCTACTGTATATCTAATTGAATATGAAGTTGCACCTTATAAAAAAATGAAAGTTAACGACGAATCTCAGACTTCTGGCTCCCAAAAATTAATATTGCACGAGTAAATAATTTGTATGAATACTCAGCAATTATATAATATTTAAGCGAGCTCTTGATTTAGGTAAAAAAGTTTTAAATATTTTTTGACTCGTTGAATTAAATAATTGAGGCGCCGGATGCAAGAAGGAGATATAGAATTATTTTGCTGGAGTGGGGAGGCCCCTGAGCTCTTGAAACTAAAGTATTCAATTTTAATTTTTGAAATATATATCCTGAGTGAAAATTTAATTTCGCATCTCTTTCTTTTCATAAAAAAAGTTGTAGCTTTTTTATTTTTTGAATTATTTACGAAAAACTGTTTTTTTCTTTGAACAAAATATTTTGATTTTTTTCACTTCAACTCGCCACAAAATGTCAGGTTTTTGATATTTTGTAATAAAACTTGTCAAAAATATGCATTACTATGTTCTGCGCCCGATGACGCCAGCAAAAGTTCAAAATGTTTATTTAAAAATTTGTTAATAATTTTGTTCCAAGACGGTGCATAATTCGTGTACAAAGAACTTCTAGCGTTTCGGGAGTCGAGCGAATTTTGAGCAAGCGAAAACTGTCAGCGAGAAAGTTGTTCAGAAAGGTTTAAGGAAGTTTTCTGGAAAGTTTTAGCTCAATTGGAATAGTAGTTAACAAACTGTTGATGTTTTAATTTGCAGGCGCGATGGAATTTACTCCGCGTAGACTACAGCCCGGCCGGTAAACCGCTACCCCAGCGTTAGGTGCAACTATATCTCACAGCCCGTCCAGATTTTGGAATTAAAAACATAGTACATATAGAAATGATTGTTTATTATTAACAATAAGTAGTTTTCAATGAATAAATTGATATTTTGGTGATAACTAAACTAATTTATTATTACATACCGCATTTCTGCTACATTTTAGAACATTTCTTTCCCACAAACTTTCATGCTTCGTTCGTTTTCTACCATTCGTATATTTTAAATTATTTTCCATTTTTTAATTGGAAAACTTCACTATATTTAAGTAATAGCACTTCAATAGCTATTAGAATAATTTAATCGAACAACTTTTTTCTTTTATATATCACGTAATATTTCTACAATCTGCTCTGCTAATCGAAAGAGACTAAACTTAACTGATATATTTTATTTTTGGTAAAGAAACAACCCACAAGCCTATATAAGTATATTTACAAATAGAGGTCAGACGGAGGACACGCCGAATACAAAAAAAAATTTGGAGAGATTCCTTATTTTTAAGACTTTTATGAAGTTCATGTTCCTAGAAGTAGCACAATTAAAATATTTTTATCAGAGAAGAAGAACTGTTTATTATAAACCATGATTTTCCATATTCTTTGTATTCTAATTACAAAATCTCGACGGGCTGTAAGGCACAGTTGCACCTAACGCTGGGGTAGCGGTTTGCCGGCCAGGCTATAGTATACGCGGAGTAAATTCCATCGCGCCTGCAAATTAAAACATCAACAGTTGGTTAACTACTATTCCAATTGAGCTAAAACTTTCCAGAAAACTTCCTTGAACCTTTCTGAACAACTTTCTCGCTGACAGTTTTCGCTTGCTCAAAATTTGTTCGACTCCCGAAACGCTAGAAGTTCTTTGTGCACGAATTATGCATAGTCTTGGACAAAAATTATTAACAATTTTTTAAATAAACATTTTGAACTTTTGCTGAAGTCATCGGTCGCAGAACATGACAATTCATATTTCTGATAAGTTTTATTACAAAATATCAAAAACCTCCCATTTTGTGGCGAGTTGAAGTGAAAAAAATCAAAATATTTTGATCAAAGAAAAAAACAGTTTTTCGTAAATAATTCGAAAAATAAAAAAGCTACAACTTTTTTTATGACGAGAAAAAGATGCGGAATTAAATTTTAACTCAGGATATATATTTCAAAAATTAAAACTGAATACTTTAGTTTCAAGTGCTCAGGGGCCTCCCCACTCCAGCAAAATAATTCTATATCTCCTTCTTGCATCCGGCGCCTCAATTTCAACGTAGGCTGATTCAACGCGAAATTGCCTAATCTTTCAAATAATTCTACTTAAAAAGTCGTAGATTCAGTTTCTGCACAGATATTCGTCTTTGAAGTGAAGCATGAGTTTTCAAACGATCAAAGGTAGTATTCCCAAACTTTCTTTCGATAATGTAGAAAAAAATTTCACAAATTAAACACAAATTAATAATTATATCAATAAATATAATACATCATCATATCAAAATTTAAATATGTTTTTTAACTTTACACCCATGCCAGTGAAATAGGAATTGTTCCATCAAGAAAATATTTGGTTTTTTGTGTACTTTTAACTGCTCTGTTTATATATTCTGTTTATGCCCACCATTTTTGTAAATAATTGATCATTAGAACTTTGAACATAATCTCACATATATAATGTACAGAGTTTTACGCTGATACTTCTCTATTTCCGTATCCTTTAAAAAAAGTTTATTTCGTAGAAAAAATTTGCAGGAATATGCAAATATAATATTTTATTATTGTTTTCTAATGGGACCCAAGACAAGAAAGCCTAGCAATGTTTTGCACTTTCATATAAAAAATTATATTGGTGGAAAAAATGCCAATTTAAAAAATCATCTGAGAAGAAATCATTCCGATAATATTCAAAATTCAATTCCTTCATTTAACTCAATAAATACTAACATTTATTATTTTTTAAATATGAGTCGTCTTCCCCACCTCTATGAGAGAGGTGGGGAAGACGCCAGAGGGAGAGATAAAGTTGTCCTCGGCCATCGCAGCTGCTGTTGAGAAGAGCAGAGTGGACCCCCACCTCGTCACCAAGACCGAAGTGTAGATCTTGAATGTAGAACCGACTACCGAAACGGAGGAAGTAGTGGAAGGCCTGAGGAGGTTCTTCGGTGGTGACTCAACGTTGGAACGAGAATGTCCATGACACGGAAAGTCTTTAGGGGAACAAGGAGGGCCTTTGTCAAGTTGGATGAAGAGCGGGCGGGGAAACTGTGGCCGGCGGCCCACATCAAGAACGACTGGGTCTCCAACAGGGCCCAAAAGAAACCGGAACGACGCGATGTTATCGATGCCAAGGCTACGGCCATCTGGCAGTCAATTGCACTGATCCGGACACGATATGTTGGCGATGCGTCGTCAAGGGACGCATATCAGGAGACAGACACCAGCAGGAGCCCTAGAAGGCTAAGAAAACGGCACCCCCTGAAGTGATGCGAAAGCGGTTCCGGGGGGATCTCTGCCAAGAAGGAAATGATGGTGGTCTTTAGTGGATGGAAATCCCACACTCTCGAGAAGTGCGGATCACCCCAAGCGTCTGAAAGATTTTCCACCATTCCTCGGAAAATAGTAACATTACCGGTATCGATATCCAATGACTCTTTTGAATCCAGGAGGTCAATTATTCCATCTTTGTGAGCTTATCTACTGACAGAATCAGACAATGAATCTAGCTTTTCGACATAGAAAATATTTTAAATGATTTAAATCAAACATTTGTCACCAAAAAATCCCGTAAAAATAAAGGCTGATCATAATTGGTCCAAGACCTTTGGGGAATTTTCTTCTAGCTTCATAAACTATAAAATAAATGAGTGACAGTAAAAATCACAGAAAGACATTTTCACATGTCATTTGTCGGGGTCCTTTTAATAAATAAAAAATGTATATATGGGCCTACTTCTTGATCTCGCTTACTATAATTTTTACACGTATTGTGAATAATATAAATAGAAAAAAGCTTTCATGTTATCCTGAAACTTTTTTTTTAAATTGAATAATACCAATTTATTATTTTCGCCTATATAAGCCTCAAGCAAGTGATATAAAAAATTGGTTCTGATTTGCATACATAAAAATGTAATAAAAAGTGAGAAATTCTGCACACACTTTAACGAGAGCCAAGTTTAATGCACTATTTTTTATAGAAAAACCAATGGAACAAATTTTGAAAAAAATTCAGGAAGGTGATTCAAACATTTGTGAATAAATTGCTATTGACCTAAAAAGTGTAAATATATTGCAAGAATTTTTATTAAAACAGTGATACCACTTAATACAGGGTGTCCAACACTCAAAATTTCCGGACTTATACAGCTATAAAAAAATATAAAAAATGAAAAAAAAATTATTTTTCCAAAAATCAGTTGAGGTTTCAGTTTTTGAGTTATCAAATACTTAAGCTGGACCAATCAGGAGCACGGTATAAACAGTCGTGCGTACGTGAGCGGAAGACCAGCGCAGTGTTATGGAAGCGAGCGCCGAAGTGGGGTTAGCGAGGGGAGAACAGCGGTCACTACTCGACGTTGGACTCCCGCTCACGTACGCACGACTGTTTATACCGTGCTCCTGATTGATCCAGCTTAAATATTTAATAACTCAAAAAGTAAAACTTCAACTGATTTTTGGAAAAGGAATTTTACATTTATTTATTTTAATGTTTATATAGCCATATAAATCCGGACACTTGAGTCTGGGACACCCTGTATAATAAAATGAAAAAAGATAAATGAAAAAGTTCAATAATAAGATGTATTTTACTATATACTAATCTTTCACTAAATTGCCCACTGAAAAAAAATTATTCGTCGGGCCAATTAGTTTATTAATACAAATTTTCTAAAAGCGACATTTATTTGTTCGATGTAACAATATTTTAAATTGTTGTTTAGCAACGTGAAAAGTTAAATCAACTTACAAAAGTTTGAAGACAATTTTTTCTAACTGAAGTTGTAAGCCCAAATACATACTCTTTGGTTTTTAGTACTAAAAATGTTGATATTGGGTCCTTGTTTTTAAATTTTAACATGTTTAGGAGCCGTTCAAAATAGTACATTGTGATACAAGTGCGAAAAAGCGCACTTTAGATGAAGGTTGTGAAGACACTTCCGTCTTGTGCTGCCAACTTCACAACCTTCATGGATGTTCGCTTGTTTGCACGAGTGTCACATACTACTTTTTATAAGAAATGCAGAAAAAGTCCTATTGGAGTAAAGTATGCAGAGTGGGGGCAGGGGCCCGCGGCGAAGCCCCGATGGATTCCAAGGGCGAAGCCCTGGGGGGGGGGGCGAAACCCCCCGTAAAAAAAAAAAAAACTTTCGATGTTTCGCATATCTATAAGCTAAAAAATAAATAATTTTTAATCTCTCTTAAGATCTGACATACATATATGCAAAGAAAACATTAATTTAAACCTGTTTCCGACTCAAAAAATATTTCCGAAATATATTACAAATAAATTGATGAATAATTATGGTAAACATAATAATTGAAAATATGTATTTATGAAAAGAACACGCTTTTTCAAATCGCAAAGAGTTATTTGCTCAAATTTTTATGACTCGAACTCATTTTTATATTTTCACATCAACACAAATAATTGAGGATAACTAGAAAATGGCTGACCGTAATTCTCACTCGTTGTCATAGGTATCCAAAGTATAAAAAAAGTAACTAGCGTGTTACCTTACTAAAGAGTGTCACCTTTGGCATATTTTTCAGTACGAAAAGAGGGACTTTTTGTGCATGTGTTATAAAAATTACATAACGATTCAGGGAAGGGGGGAGCTCACAGATTCTTCCTTGATTATTTTGTTTCTTCTTATAGGGTTTCTTTGGATTCCACACAGTGAGTTTGCTGGCAGATGGGATAATTCCAACGTCCTAGGACAAACAGGAAATGTTTTAGAAAATTTTGAATTTCGGATTAAGTGAAAATGTGAATTTCACCGCGGGTGGCCTATAAATTAGTAGAGCTTTTTGCTGAATTATTTTTTGTTGAAATTGACAAAAATACATATACGGTCCGAGACACCAAGTCGGCCAGTTCCCCTCCATATCTTTACATTTTTTTAACCCCTATATACGCAATACCCATCTGATTAGAATTAGACGCGAAATCCCCATGTATTTTTTATTTGTAAATAAACTTTCTACGGTAATTTAAATCACTTTGCTCATTTTTTTTCTTTGTTAGTAAGTTCCCACTCTCCCTAATTTGAACTAATTTCAGTCTCAGCCCACAGACTGACCTTAATCTTTAAGTATGCAAACCCCAAACAATGCTTTAAATCATTGGCTTTAGGCTTATATACGTAGCAGATTTAAAGCTTTGAAATGACTACTTATTATGCTAGAATATTTTATTTTAGCTGTATTTTTACGCGCCAAAGCCATCTGGCTAAAATTTTCTTGCCGATAGTGGGCAACAACTTTCACTCATACTAAAAAAATGATATACTAAATGATTAGAACCCCAGAAAGCCCTTTTGAAAGCCTAATGTATTTAAAGCAGGCTCCCTTAAACAGTGGCAAATGATTTTCGTAGGTTGTTTCCATAGAATCTAAATCCAAAGAGAAAAATTTGTTGGCTCTAGTGAGGGAAAAAAACAAAATTCTAGATGCAAAAAAACGTGTTTTTGTCTATTCTTGAGTACTGGTAAAAAGGTACGAGCCAATAGAATGTTCTAAGTTGGCTGGGATGGAACTTTGGATCTTGCCTTTGTCTGAAAAACAAAAAAAACCGGTGTGATGATCTTGGTGTCTTGGTGTACTCGGGAACAGCTTCAGGTCCAGCATATACTTTCTGCGCCCCGCACACTGACCTCTACGCTCTCCAAATTGCCTTTTAATATTCCAGGTTCATTTTGGTGAATAACCTTGTCTTTGAAGTGGGGTGCCTTTTTTTACTTCAGTCCACTCGCCGCTAGATAAGTAATGTTACACCGAAGCTTAATCAATCAAAAACAAAACAAAAAAAAAGATTCCTACAAAGCACTTCGGCGTTTGCACCGTATCTACTAAAATAAGACAGAAAACGCCACTTAGGTACGGTGGGAGGAGAAAGGAAAGGGCAATGTTTACTCACGTGACGCATACATTTAGGAGCGAATTGCCACGACGATATAAGAGCTTGTACCTTAACTGTGCTGTATAGATGACTGACTCGTATAGAACGGTCGATCGATGGATCATACAACATTGGTTAAACAACCAACGTAAGGTCCCCCTAGGAACAACCGCGATCCAGGATAATGACTCTCGCTCTCAGTGCTCTCAGCGGTAAATCACACCTATGGTTATGCCTCACGACCGTGTGACGGGTGGCATACGATGGCATCAAAATGACGGGCCGGAGAAAACCTCGTGTCTTTCTGACACGGAGCAACCCAAGAATGACAGCACTCTGCATCCATCTCGCAAGTGCCTCAGCATATTTTTGACAAGCTGGTATGGCTTCGAGTTTACGAACCAGTGATGGCTTCGCACCTCGGAGAGTACCGATCACAAGTATAATTATTTTAACCGAATATTCTGGGTACAATCGCCGCAGGCCCCTTATAAGGTCTTGATAATTCTCCTACTTTTCCTGTTCCTTGACTGAAATTTTGTTATCGGCCGGAGCCGAACTGATTGCACTCACCATGATTTTTAGTTTTTTCGAAGTTCCAACTTCAAAATTGATCCCGTAACTTGTTTTTCAACTGAGAGAGCTTTTTTTGGGTTTAAAAAGTCAAGAATTTTATTCGGATATACTGCCGTCCAATCTAAAAAGATACATAACTGACATTTTTATGAAAAATGAGTTCTTGGTACCATTGGATTCGCAAGAGAAAGCTGCGTCTAACTGTATTAATAAAAATTATTAACTATTAATATTAATTGCAAAAAACGATTGTTTAAAAATGAGGAAAGTCAATAAGGTTCAAAAATACAAGAGAAAAAGATACGCAAAGCACTTTTCGTGTCCTAAAATTTGTACACGGCATGTAATACGTCATCAGCATATAAATAAAAAAGAACCTAAAGTACTTTGTGTCTTTTTTGCCTTGTAAAAGTCACCGAATCCGCTGAACACACAGTGTCCCTTACGTATGTTTTTCTGTTGTATTTTAAGGCTGTTCTCGAGCTCATTGACAAATCCGACAAAGGCCTCGTCCGCAAGTGAGTTTGTGTTCTTTCTGCCTCGTATTTTGGACTTTTCGCGACTTGTAAAAAATCGAAAGTCCATTTTCTAATTGAAATTGTTTAAAAAATCTATTTTTTATTGCAGCATACGAAAGAGCACATTATTTTTACCCAAATAGTGTATCAAGATTACTCAAAATTTTATTCGATATTAGAGTTATTTGGGCAAAAAATTTTCTCGATTTTCTCAGTTCGAGTGAGATTGGACTTACGTATCTTTTTAGTTTCTACGGCAGAATATGTCCATTAGGGTGGCCGAAAAAAACTTTTTTTTAAATTCATAGCGGCCCACGCGGTTTTAGGTGCTCCTTGCCATAAGAATATGCCACAAAAAAAGAAATCTGAAACATTTATATTTTTAGAGGTACCCCTAGCCACTTTCTTTTCTCAAATTTTAAAGTAAATTGGATTGTGCGCTCTGACTCAGCTTGCTCGCGTTAGCAGCGACCTCTAGCGGTAGTGTTCACTATATATACTAAGACGATGCTTGCGCCGGTTGACTTTTGAATGTAGTTTGTCCAGTGGCCGACTGAGTGCGCTTTAGGGACGGCCAAAGCACACAGACTGCCAAACCGCTAGCCGGGCGTCAGCACGCTCCGCTCCGTCGCTGTGCTGCCGATTGTTGCGTGCAAGCAAGTAACAGCGTTGTGCAAGAGTAGTGAGTGCGTGTGTTGTGTGCGATGGCGCGTTCAAAGGTACACAATAAGCCGGCAAGAGAGGTGTACAAGTGTAAAGTGTTTCGGGCTCCATGTCCGCTAAAACGAAACCAGCTGCCGAGTGTAAGTGATGTGATTCGTCACTACCAACATGTTCAACATCAGCTTAATCCGAAGATGCGAGGGGCTGATCCTTCATTCACCGAAGTGGCTGATATCGTGTGTAGGGATGTTCAAGACATATGGCATAAGTCATCAATACCCGTTGAAGCAATTAAGAATTCTAAGCGGCGTTTGAAGAAAGTTTTAATGGAATACGACCGTGTGAAGAAAGCTTTGACCAGAAAGGGCACGGAGAAACACTCTGCTCTCACACGCAGAGATATTTTTCGCAGGAAGAATGATGCCACACTTTTTGATGTGTGTCTTTGTAAGTGTGAAGATAGTGACAAATGCACGTGTAATGCTGCGATCAAAGTGCCAGAAATTGAGAAGACTTTCTACGAGACCAAAGAAATGACAGAATAATGTACATTGGAGATGCAGACAAAGAAATAACTGAGACGTTAGTGAAGAGGCAGCAAAGACAGGAGAAGAAAATGAAGGGGTTGCCTAAAGCTTAAGAAGCCGCGGAAGGTAGCTCCGCTACTGTTTCTACAGTGGTAGCACTTGGTAGCAGTGAGAGTGAAGTTAGGGCTGGTACAGGTGACACCGGCACTGACACGAACTCGGAGTTCAGCGCCCCTGCAACAAAGCTTAAAGTAAAGCAAGATAACGCCCAGATGAGACTGCCGTTACCTGTCGTTGCTCTGATCTGCGCCAGGACAGGAATTTCACCAAGAATGCTGCGATGATAGTGAGTGCAGGGTTTAAGGATGCTAAAATTGTGACTGCAGACAATACTGACATGATGGTCAACAGGGGCAAAATTCGCAGACAGGTTTCTCAATCTGGGAAATCGTTGAGCAAGGAGCATGCTGACAGTATTCAGTCAGAATCAGTGAAGGCTCTGTTCTTCGATGAACGGAAGGACAAGACGCTTAATGTCGAGAAAATAGGAAGAAAAAGACATTTGCGGGCTGTCGTCGAGAAGCACATCTTCTTAGTTCAGGAGCTTCTTAGTCAGCACCGGGTTTAACGAGTGATTTTCAAATCTTGCATTTTTTTTGTTAAATATAAGCTCAAATATGAACGATGCTAAGGTTTTAGTTCCAAACACATGTACATATTTATAACACATTAAAATGTTACCAGTATCAGGAGAGAACGTTTTTATTTTCTTTGAATTCTACAAAAAATACAAAATTCGAGATATATCCTAGCTCAGGGGTTCCCCTAAAAATCAAAATTTTTCAGATTTCTTTTTTGTGGCATATTCTTATGGCAAGGGGCACCCAAAACCGCGTGGGCCGCTATGAATTTAAAATAAAAGGTTTTTTCAGCCACCCCTAATGTCCATGTAGGTGCACACAAGAAGCAAGTTGATGAAGTTGTGGAAGTTGGAGACCTCTTTTGAAGTACACCGAGGTCATGACACCTGATTTTTTGCTTTTCAAACCTAAGAGAACAAGATCCAAACTTGCCTTTCATACTACATAGAAGGTTCTTTTGGATCGCATTACTTTTCTACAAGTGTTGTAACCCTATCTCTTTTTTCTTTTTCTTGAACTAGAACTAATTGACTACTTTTCTCTTCGTATTCGGTTTCTGCGGCAAAAAGCCTATCTGATGTGGTTATCATTGGTTAAGTAAGATTTTTTCATTTACGTTCTTTTCACGTCCATCCTAGGATAAAAACTAAGCACAACCGTTATACGGCACACTAACCAATTTCGAATAATGATGCTGACAATATCCGCAGTACTTAACATTGTCAAGGTAATTTCCAGCTTCTTCGCATAGCAATCCGAGAGCTTGAGCACAGGTGACATGAAACTGCTGCCTGCAGCCGGTTTTGTTGCACTGCATACACGCTCCTACATTGGCTCTGCTTCCTCTGCCTTGTTCTTCACAAATGTAGCATATCTGGCAATCAATTCATAGGTTAGTTTAAGAAATTAACATAGAGATTGTAAAGGCTGGGGCTTTCATTATTAATAATATAATATTCTACTTTCTCTTAAGCATGTTTTACAAATAAGAGATCATGCACAAATTACGCAAGGTATGCGATGTTTTATTTCGTGAGAGTGAACAACATGTCATGAACGGATGTTGAACTTTATACAATTGCAATTTTAAACTGTACAACGATTATCATTCAATTGCGGTTCATACATCTTTCGTATTCTCAACATAATTTTAGAAACCACTATTTTGACATTTGAATTTAAGACCTCAATATTTATATTCATAAATCCTTGGATGAGGATCCACTCATAATTCAGTAAAGAATTTTTTATCACACGTCCATCATAAGTGCAATTTCAGTCCCTCGAAACAAACCCTAAAATAATATTTGTAGACTTAAACTTTAGAACAGTTTACTTTGTATCCTACGCTTATAAAGTAATGGCGTTCTGTTATCTGATTGACTAACGAAAAGCCGTAGTATACTTTACCAGCCGCTGAGATGTTCACATTGTCGCCGCACTATGGCGCTGTCTACACTCCACATGACAGTTCAACAGTTGTTGTAATAAAAAATATTATGTGACACATGGATCCTGAGCGGCACTCTTTCAACTGAGTGTGCAGTTGAACTCTAAGTCAAACTCCAAATTCACGTTCAGCCGAAAAAGTGCCACTTAAGGCTCACGTAGGCGTTAATGTAACCTCGAAAACTCACCTTAAAAAATCAATTCGAAATGCTAGCGCAACGAATCATTATCGGGGGGCAATTGCTCCAAAGCAGCAGAATAAAAATAAACAGAACTGGCGCGATATTCAAAATAGAAGAATTATTCCAACAGACAAAGGAGTTTATTTCGGAATTTTTCGAGTCATTATTTTACATTCAATGTATTTTTTTATTTCAATATATTTAACATATTGATCGCAAGTGTCGACGATCCGCACGGACTTTCCGCCTCGAATATGAATTTGAGCTTCCGAAAGGAAAAACAATTGCCCCCCGATAATCATTCGTTGCACTAGCATTTCGAATTGATTTTTGCAGGTGATTTTTCTAGGTTACATTACGCCCTACATGAGCCTAAAGGTCATTGTATCATAAATAACTATATATAGTTATCTATATTTCGAATTTGCCCACTCAATGAATTGCATACTTCAGATAAATAAAATATCTGAAAGTCCAGTTGAATTATAATATTTCGATTTACTAAACTCTATGTCGCTGGCTTCGATGTGGATTTCAATCTACTTTTGTTTTCAGCTTCCTCAACGCACAGTGAGCCAGGAGACCCGAGTCCGTGGACAAAAGTCCTATTTTCATACTTTAAAAATTTTCTCCCTGGGATCGAGGGGCCTTGTAGTTGGTGGGAGGGCTTAGGGGCCTAATTGGACTATAGATCTGGAATAGGTGAACCCGAGGAGCTACATCGCGAGGTGCAGATACTCTGGAAACTGACGAACTCTAGTCGGTGACTTAAACTAAGAAGCGATTCTTCCACGCGGTAATAGCAAAGCCTCCTGGAATATTGAGGGCGCTAGTTCTCATGCTCTCAAACTACGATCTAATCGCCGTGTCAAGAGCTGCATCGCCGCAGGGTTAACAAATCCTTGAACACCCCGGTCTGTCCACTCAGTAGAGACGGACAGGCTGGGGTCTCAAAGGAGGTGTCTTAACGGGGACTTTGGGACACCAGGTCGAATCCCATAGTATGTAGACCCGCCCCTGCAAGCGGGGCTCTGCGGGACAAAACAAACCAAAAACAATGAGGGACCCGTTCCGGGACCCTCTTCTAACCCACCGCCAGAAGTGGAAGGCACCTTAGGGGGCAATTCACCAGAGGCGGTGCGAACTTTTGATGATGGTGGAGACAATCTTGTCCACACGGAAGAAGTGCAGCTAACTGAACTCGCCGTAAGTAAGAGACAACGTAGAGGAGCACAATGAAAGAGACCGCAAAGCGCGTATTGCAAACAGCAGCCAAGGCACCTCACAGGGGGCAGTGGCTGCGGAAACTTTACCTGGAGCAACTCCTCAGGCTTATCCTATAGGCAAGAGGGAGAAGGGCTACAGAGATACTCCCCCAAACAGGGAGTTGAAACGGCAGAAAGCCCTGGAAACACAAGGCTTCACTTTCGCGCAGATGGCTAACAATGCCCTGGTGAAAATTGTCGTTGCGTCGGGTTATACCGAAACCTGTCTAACTCTCGAGGACTTGGACAGGCTGAGGGAGAAAATCTCTAAAGCGATTGACGCGCCACCCCGAGAGGGGCGCGCCCCCAGATTAAACGATATCCTCATCAGGTCGGGGGCCATCGTAGTGGAGGCCGCAGAAATCTGGTCGCGAGACTAGATAGTAGAAAGAACTCCCAACGTTTAGGCTTAAAGAAGGACTGAACCTGGAGGTCAAGGGGACGGAGTGTCTGCAGAGCTACCGCAGAGCGACCGTACTGATTCCCAGTACTCCCGAGAATCCGACGACCGTTCTGGGGCGCTTGAGCTTCCAGAACCCGTCTCTACGAACCGTCTCATGGAAGGTATATTCCGATAGGCAGAAATCCAGGCGGAAGGGGAGAGGCTGGATTCTTAGTCGTTGGTATTCCAGAACCCTCAATCAGAGCCCTTGCGGCTCTGGATTACCGACCTTATCTAAGGGAGGGGAGGGTTACCTTCCGGGTGAGCCAACTGGGATCCGTGGGAAGACCAGAAGCGTCAGGAGGCGCCCCGAATTAGCCTTTCAATGGCTGAGAAGGGAATTCCCATGATGCAGATTAATTTTCACCACATCAAAGGCGCCTCGGCGGTTCTAGGGAAAGGATTAGTGGCTTGTTAGGGTGTGGCACCATATATAAGGGGCAGCGCGAAAAAACGCCAAAGGCAAGCATAGCCGTCAAGGGTATGGATGCAATATTGGTGCCTAACCTCTGCTCCAGGGATCTCACCATTATTAAGGTGAAATTTAGGGGCAGAAGTGGAGAAAGGCTAGAGGTGGTAATTGCGTAGGCCTCCCAGAGAGGTGGAGACCCAAATTCGCCACTGCCAGGAGAACAGGATTCCTCTGCTGTTGGGCTGTGAAGCATACTACCACCATACAGAGCGGGGAAGCACAAACATCGATGACAGAGGGAGAGATTTAATCGAATACCTAGCGGGCACTGAGCTCGAGATTCTGAATCGGGGTGATACTCCCCCATTCCTGACTCAAAACAGGAGTGAGGTTCTCGATTTTACTCTATGCTCGGATGTACTGAGGAGCAAGGTAGTCTCCGATGAGGAGTCTATCTCTCACCACAAATATATCTTGTTTCGATTAACCCTAGGAAAACGAGTGGTTTCAAAGATCATAAATCCCAGAAATACACTGTGGGACTCATATAAGGAGGAACTCAAAGGGAGACTTGCGGAATTTCCCACAAGCTATGGTACCGTTGATGAGATAGAGCACGCCGCTGATTTTCTGCGGGGAACTCTGACTACATTCATATAAGAACAATTGCGCTACAAGCAAAATTAAGTCTAGGAAAGGAGCAGAATGGTGGAATACCATTTAAATAGAACTAAATTGCCTTCAGACTGGGACATCTTATAAAACGGCCCAGTAAGAATACAATAAAAATATAAGAAAGTATAAACAGGAGGATTGGAGGGGCTTTTGCGAGAAATCGAAAGACATTCCGGAAACAGCGAGGCTCCACAAGATCCTGGCCAAAAACCTGTGACTTGCCTCGGGCTAATAAGGCTCGATAATGGTGAGTTTGCCGAAGATGACGAAGCAACGCTCAATCGCCTGATGGAAGTTCACTTCTCGGGTTTTCAGCGTATCGGAACGGACCAAGAGGAGGAAGGCTGGGGCCAAGGGATAGGGAGGGCCGGTTGGAATTTCGCCGCCAAGGTCGTTGATTATAAAAAGGTGGAGTGGGCCGTAGGGTCCTTCTGTCCCCTTAAAACACCAGGGACAATTGGCATTTATCCAGCGCTTTTATAAAAAGGTATGGATCTCGTCGTCCCTCTACTGACAAAATTATTTAGAGCAAGCATTGCCTTTAAGCAGGTGCCATCGGCATGGAAGGATGGCAGAGTGGCCTTCATTCCCAAACCCGGGAACAAGGGTTACACTGCCGTCTTAGAAAAATTGGTGCAGCAGGTGGAACAAGAGGGGTATGCTGTAGGCACTTTCTTGGGTAAAAAGGGTGCTTTCAGCAATACTCCTCGGGAAGTCATCTGTCGAGAGGCTTTGAGATGTGGCGTGACAGACCACCTAGTATGCTGGATAGGAAGCATGCTACGCCAGAGCAGACTCGAAACCAGATAAAGCGTAGGCCTAGTAAGGGGAATAGCGCCACGATGTTGCCCACAGGGGTGGTGTCCTGTCGCCCCACTTGTGATGCATTGTAGTGGACGGCCTGCTTCGAAGGGTAAATAAAGAGACGTATTATACTCAGGGCTATGCGGATGACTTTGTAATCCTAATCAGGGGTGCTCATCTGGAAACGCTTATGGGTCTTACGAGGTCGGCGCTGGGCATCGTAGAGCTCTTTTGCGATAGCTCAGGGCTCTCGGAAAATCCGGAAAAGACCAGCCTGGTCATTTTCACGAGAAATTATAAAGTGACGAAAGTTGACGCTCCTATATTCTGTGGCGGGAAGCTGACGTTTTCAGATTCGGTTAAATGTCTGGGAGTAATTCTAGAGAGCAAACTGACTGGGCAAAGCACCAGAACACCCAGCGCAGGACGTTTGTTATGACTTTTTGGATATGCAGGAGAGCATTTGGGTTGACGTGGGGTCTAGGGCCTAAAATGCTAGCATGTAGGGGTTCGACGGGAGCAGTAGGAACTACGCAGCCTGACAAGAGCAAATAGATGGACTGGGGGGACTAGGCACACTAGGCTCCTAAGTGACATCAGCACACTGCGACATGCGACATTACTGTCTTTCAGGCGGAGTTCCTCGCCGTCCTTTGCTGCGCTGAAACATTAATAGAAGAAAACGCTGCCAACAGGCAGATTACGATCTGCTCGGACAGCCAAGCGACACTAACTGCAATAGGGAAACCAGACATAATATCAGAACTGGTTTGGGAATGCAAAATGGCATTAAACCAACTTGCAGCATTAGCTAGGCTCAGGCAGCAAACCCTCGGGGCCCATTTTATGGAAACTGAGGAAATTATAATGCAATCAGTGACTGACATACTAGGCTTCACCAAGAGGTCTGCGGTCAACTACTGAGAGCGAGTAGTTAAGGGTGTAGCACAATAGGCTTCATAGCTTGAGCGCCAGGGGAGCTCCTTACGGACGTCCCGCCCGCTTTAAAACTAAACTAAATTAACTTTAGAGTTCGGTAAAAACGGTATTTAAAATCAACGGCTGTGAATTTTGCGGTTTGTTGTACTGTATGGACTGTGGAGATTTGAGGTTTGTTTGGCACAGTTAAATGAATATTGAAGCCCTTGTCACCATCTTGGAAATCAGGAGATGCAGCCATCTTGGCGTTTGAAAACCCCTAGATTGCACTAGATCCTTTTTAAGCCCTTGCCACGATCTTGGAAATTAGAAGATGTAGCGATCTTGGTGTTTAAAAACCCCTAGATTCCATTATATTCGTTCTGCACAGTTAACAGTGCTGTAATTGGTTTCATGCAACTCTGGTAATCTTAGACTCAATGTTTTTATAAAATAAAATGCCTGAGAATTGTAAATCTTGTAACAAGGAAATTATCACTTTTGCAAAGTATTGCAAGAAATGCATTACGTATTTGCATCCAAGTACAAGGTGCTGTAGTAATAATGTGTATAATTCGAAAAATGAACTTGTGAAATGTAGTGTCCCCTTTGATAAAGTGGATCTACAAACTATATATTACAGCAATCAGGGTCAGTCCAATCCAAGGAAGCATAGAAAATTAAGCGGAGCATTTAAACGAGACACTAAGGTGAAAACTAATTTATCCAAGATGAACAATGATGATACTACTAGTGCCAGTGAATCTGATATTGAGTTAGATTCAGATTAAAACGCTAGTGTGGTCACTAAGAACAGCATGCTTTGGGAAGATAAGTTTTGCAAACTAATGGCTGCTATTGGTGCTTGCAATAATAGTGCTCAGTCCAATAAAAGAGATAATAACGCAATGAGTACCGATATCAATGGGATTCGTGAAAAACTCAACTGTCTTCCTGAAATACAGCGTAAATTTGAAGATAAACTTACTAAACTTCAGGTTATCTTCAATGAGTATTCAGAACTAAATTCTCAGATTTCTGTTATAAATAAAGAGAATGAATCTCTGAAGGCAAAATTTCAGGAAATTCAAGATGAGCAAAGAAAACTTCATCTAAGAGTATCGCGGACGGAGAATAAACAGTATCAGGATGACATCTTAAACTCTGTGCTGCCTGAGAGTGAGGGTGAAGATCTGTTGGATCCAGTCTGCACAATTTCAAAAATGCTTCATGTAAATCTAGCTGCAAACAAAATTAAAAATGCGCATAGACTGCACTCTCCAACAACTGCAACAGCCAGATCAAGGGATAAGGCATCGGCTTCAACATCGACCTCGACAGAATCAGCTACTGCTCATCCAGTGAAAAGACCGTGTTATATCTTAGTAAGATTCTCAACAGCTAGACCAAGAACTGAAATTATAGCTAGCTTGAAGAAGAACAAAAAGCTACTGATGGCAAGTGAACTTCGAGCTAGCCAACTCTCTTATAAGTATGTATGGTGGGTCAATGGTCTCATTGTTATTCGTCGTAAGGATAATGATCCAGTAATTAAAATAATAAATGAAAGTGATCTTTGTCTAATAGTTGAATGACTATCCACAGATGGGCAATCTTCCAATTCGTCATGGACAGTGAAATGTTCTCAGTTGAAGATCTGTCGTATTAGCATCAACTCATTAAAACCGCACATAGACTTACATCAAGCTTACTTAAATATAAATATTTATCATATAATAGCGATAAGTAAGACATGGCTTACTGAAGTCATTAGTGACAATATTGTTGCCATTGAAGGTTATAGACTTATACGACGAGACAGGGAGGGAAGAAGAAGTGGTGGTATTGCTGTATATGACATCTAATGATAATAACATCTAATGGATAATTTAATAAACCTAAATTCATCATGGCTGAGATTATTAGTCATAGGGTGTCACATATTCTTTTATCTGTGGTATATAGAAGACCTCATGGAGAATATTTGCAGGCTTTTGAATCCTCTTTCTTAAGATTCAATAATGCATATGATAAATCATATATAACATATATGCATAGGATACATTTTAGGGGATTTTAATTTTGATTTGAAGTGTCATGCTAATGGATCTACCTATATAAATGAAGGGGCAAGTGGATGAAGGTGATACGTTACAATTTTTGAAAAATCAACTTCTGATAATGGATGAACGTGATATGGCCAACTGAATCATATACCCTTGCTACATCTCACAACATACCTTTAGTATTCTCAGAATTGAGTCGATAATGCCACTAGAGCGTGTGAAACATTTTCATCCTTTTTCTCAGATTTATTTACAATTTATATTTATTTGTTTTAATTTATTCATATGTTAAAAAATTAAGAAATAAAAGCTGTGTGCGGCAACCCGACGCACAATAGTGTATGTCGGGTTGCCGTACACAGTTTTTAATTCTTAATTTTTGTAACATATGAATAAATACAAATATATAAATTTAAGTGTGTAAAAAGGTGAAAGAGGTGTTGAATTCTATGTGAAATTGTGAATAAATCTGAAAAAGGATGAAAATGTGAAACAGCGGGAACAGTGAACGGAACGGTCACTATGTGGTAACTTTTGGGGTCACGTAATTGCGTAACCGTTCCGTTCGCGCGGTCCGCTGGGCGTATGTACCTACCTATATGTGCCTGTAGGTATTATATAATGAATTTCGACAAGAATAAAAAAAAATCAAAATTCATGGAAGAAGATTAGCAGATAGAGAAAGAGATCAAGGAAATTTGGTTAATGTGAACACTTCATTTGTTTTGAAAAGAACATTTTTTTAATGTACACATGTTTAAATGAATAGTTACTAATAAAGTTCCCTCCTAATAAAGTATGTATTTCATGTTACAAGGAAACTAACAGTTGATTTTTCTCCCTCTGTTTGGCATTATCACATTTTTGCAAATTTGACCCCACCTTAAATTGCTTTTCGTCAATGGATAAAGGTGACATGTACGTTAAAATTCAAAAATCTCTTAATATTTTTAGAATAACATAATATACCTCCACTAGTAAGAAAATGGTTGCTAACAAAGAGTATGACCCCGTTTCGCGGCAACAAAAAACATTTATACAGACAGGGTGTCTAGTGATCAGACAATTCCTAATTCCGGGCTTTCTCCCTGTTTTTTCCTGGTCACATTTTTTTCCCCCGACCAATTTATAGATGTCTCCTTGTGATTTTTGAAAGTCAACTAATACACAGAAATAGGACTTTATACATAATATACATAGAAAAAAATGTATAGTGTAAAGAAAACAATTATTTATTTAGACGTGCTAAACTTATTTTTAATCAACGACTGAAGTGATTAATATTAATCGAAAATTGATTTTGTCTTGTAAAACTTCTGCCTTCTTGGCAGCTACTTTCAGATTTTTTTTAATTTTCAAGCCTCTTCTGCTTTTCTCTTTTTTGCTTATTTCTCCTCTAAATCCTTTTTATTTGCAGCCAGTTTGGCGTTCTTCGAAGCACCGTAAAAGGAATGTGCATTATGGGCAGATTTAAGCAAACTATCTGTTATTGAAATCGATTTTACATAAAAAAATTACATAAATCGGTACATAGGATAAGCATAGGAAGGAAACTTGCGACTTTAGATAAAATAGAAATGAAATAAAAAGAAGATAAAGTAGAAAAAAGTGGATTTGTCGATAAATTACAAGAAATTCCCGGTCCTAAATAAAATTCGCAGGGATTTCCCAGTTTTTTCATGGTCCAATAAAATTCCATGCTTTTCCCCGGTTTCCCGGTCCGCTAGACACCCTGACAGAAAAAGTAACAGCTGAAAAACTTTGGGTTCCATATGCAACAACGGACCATACTCAGACCTCTGATACATGGTTAGACCTGTGTCAAGTAGATGATGAGGGAAAGGGAATCTCATCCTATCAATGAACTTTGTGAATGGGCATGAACTTATAGCGATTGAATACTCCTGGGAAACAGGTGGATTTGTGCAAACCAACCAAAATACCTACAGCGATATTCGGAATATTGATAACGAGGCCTTTTTCTCAAGTCTGCGATCTGCTAATTCGCGGTAATTTAATGGTCTACAATCTGTAGATGAAAAACAGAGATTCATTTATAAATGTTTGAATATGGCTATGGATAAACATGCTCCTTTAAGATCTTCTGTGACAAGCATTTGTCCGTGGAAGACGGATGAAATCAAAATTTTGATAAGAGAGCGTGATCGCGAATACAAGATCTGGAAAAGACTAGGGGACCCTTCAACTTATATCAGCTCTGAGGCAATGAGAAATGCTGTCACGAGGCTACTTAGAGAGGCAAGAGTTGGGTATAATATCACTAGATTGATGGGCGTGGTAGAGTCTAAGGATTTGTGTAGGGAGTTAAGATCTTTAGGTTTGGTCAAAGTCAGGTGCGAAGAATTACGACTGGTGTGTAAGGTTCATGAAATAAATGCTTACTTTGTTTCGATTAGTGGTGATTTTTCATATAGTATATCAACAATCTGGTTATATAATCTCCTTAACTTCGATTTTGACGATGCTCATTTCCACTTTGGAGTTATTTCTGCCCTCACTCTGATTGAGAGTCAAGAGTGTAATAAAACTGAACCGATAGGGGTGGATGGTCAACCAATTAGCTATATCATTAAAGCTCTGCCTATCATTTTTCCACACTTACTTAATCTCTTTAACAACTCATTACAAACTTCTGTTTTTCCTGAAAAGTGGAAAAAGGTCTCTCTAAGGTGTTGGAAAACCCCGTCTACAGTCAGATGATAGATTATGTGGAAAAAGACAATATCCTACATTCATGTCAAGCTGGCTATATAAGTGGATTTAGTACGCAGACGTTATTGCTCAGTGTCATGGATGACATTCGCTTCGGAACTGATAAGAGAATAAAGACAATTATGGTTCTCTTCGCTTTTACCATGTCTTTTGATATGGTCCCGCATATGCTTCTTTTGCCTAAACTAAAAAACTATGGATTTTCGGCACCTATGCTGAATTGGACAGCATCATATTTATTTGCTCGTGAAAAGTCTGTAATAGGATTCGGGAAGAAAAGATCTATATGGGGTAACATTGGCTTAGGAGTTCTGCAGGGGTCAGTGCTTGGGCCTCTGCTGTTTATTCTGTTCACTAATGATTTAAGTATGATGATAAAGTTCTGCATGCACATGCTATTTGAGGATGATCTGCAGATCTATAACCAATGTAAGCCGGATAAAATTAGTGAGACTATTGACCTAATTAATCAAGATATTAAGGCTATTTGTGATTGGTCAAAGACTAATAAGCTTATTAGAGTGGCCCAAAAATATACATTTTGGAATTTTCGACCCGCGTCGACGCCAAATCGTTCTCTCGTAGAAACAAATAAATACGTATTTTTTTATTTTGAAATAAAATGATTTTTAGTACGTTGTAAAGTATTTTGAAGTTTTCTCCTAATTTACGAATTAAAATAGAAAAGTTTCAAGAGAACCTGAAGCGAGCCCTGAGATTTAACCCAGACGGCAGTTTTAGTGTTATTACTCTGTTATTTAACTCATTGAAGTCAAGTGTATCTCTAGGGTTGGGGTATTGTAAAAAAATCAGTTGCTTCCCCACAAAGTGCGAAAAAAATTGGGGAAATGTGCTGGGTTACAGGTTTGGGCCTGCAGCAGGGAGCTTTATGGTCGAGCTTGCATCTGGAAGTCCTAAGCCTCTAACAATAAGCCACTCTGAGTTCAACTTAGCTGCTATAAATTCTTCAGGTTCGGAGAAAAGCTGCTGTTGGACTGAAAATTTTAATTTTCACTAATTTTCGTAATCGCTTCAAAACTATAAATTAAAAAATAATGAACATTTTTTTTCATAAATCTGTTCTCAATATCCTCAAAAATGCTTCTTGAAAATTTCAAGTTAAAAAATCATATCAAAGGATCGCTACAAGTTTACAAATATTGTAATTTTATGCAACTTTCAACATGTCTCAAATTTTTTTATAACTTTGTTAATGCATTACAATTTGACAAAATGCACCTTTACTGAGAAGAGAACAAGTTTATAAAAGGGTAAATAAATTGACTTGTAATTTCTTGAACAAAATCAAGGAAGTAAAAAAAGTATACGTTTTACGTGCTAAACTCCATAAGACACAAAAATTGCTTTAAAACGTACTTTTCAATCATTTCAATCATTTTATTCCAAAATGAAAAAAAAATGTATTTATTTGTTTCTACGAGAGAACGATTTTGCGTCGACGCGGGTCGAAAATTCCAAAATGTATATTTTTGGGCTACCCTAAAGCTTATGCTAAATCCAGCTAAGACTCAGGTTTTAATTTTAGGTATTTCTCGATATATCAATAACGCAGACGTTGCTTCTTTGCCACCAGTGCAAGTAAATGGAATTGTGGTACCTTTTGTCATTAGTGCTAGCAATCTGGGAATAATTTTAACCTCTACATTATCTTGGGATAAATAGGTGGGAAGCACCTCCAGAATGGTTTACGCTACGCTTAAACAACTACAGTTTAATAAGAATTAGCTATCCACGGAATTAAAAATTAGGCTGGTCTCCTCCCACAGAATGCCGTACTTCGACTATTTTTTTGCAGTATACACTCATATTTTGGCTGAGCAGGATCATAAAATAATAAAGCTATTGCACTCTTGCATAAGATTCATCTTCAATGTCAAACGGGATAAACATATTACACCGTATCGGAAACAGATGGGCTGGATGAGTGTAGGAAGTAGGTGAAAAATTTTGGTAGGATCTCTTACGTACGTAATATTGAAAACGTAGCGTCCGCAATATCTACATAATAAATTTGTTGAAAGAGTCACTGTCACTAACAGGGAAGTCAGAGAGCCAGAAAGTTTCAGGGTTGCACAGAGCAGAACCGTAACTTTTCAGAAGTCATTTATTGTATCTGCGACAGCTTTGTGGAACAACTTGCCTAAGAACATAGTTGAAGCAGAGACAGTCTACTACTTCAAGAGCAGATTTTCTAAATATTTAAAGGAGATGGAAGATTAGAAATATATCAGATAATGTAATAAGTATGTTGTAAATATATGTGAAGATTGTCATTGCTAGAGCGAATAGATTACGAAAGTTGTTAAACGCAGGATGAAGTATCGAATTCTGTGTGTGTATACAAATGTATGTTTTATTGTTGTGTCCTTGAGGGTTAAAACCAGGGCAAATGAAGTCCCCCCCCCCCCTTTCGCGCTCTCTCTCTATCTCCCTCTCTCCCTCCCGCTCTCTCAGAGCTCGTCTTACAACACAGAATTCTTTGAATCCAAATTCTTTTAATCTGTTTGTTGTACCGTTATAATGCGACGCACCATACTGCAACCTCTTACACATGGCTTGACTTGTGTGTTGTTGATAAAGAGAGAAAGGTATCATCTAGCTACCAATCTGTTGTGCCTTTTTCGGTAGGACATGAATTAATTTCGATAAACTATACGTGGCGTAATTTTGCATCTCTCCATGGAGTGGATAAAAAGCAAGTGTTTTTGAATGATGTTCTAAATGCAGCTATGGATGAGCATGCTCCCTTACGAATTATTAAACCTTACAAAAAAGTATGCCCATGGATGACGGATGACATAAAAAATTGCATAAAAGACCGGAATAGTGCTTATGCGGCCTGCAGGAGGGTGGGGAGTACAGTTCTGTATGATAGGTATCAGGAGTTGACGAACCGTGCCACTGCTTTAAACAGAGAAACCAAAATGTGAGGAATTGCCACTAGTGTGTTCAGTTAATGATATCAATGCTTATTTTCTTACAAATTGTGGTAACCCTTCGTATAATATAACAACAACCAAATGGCTCTCGGACCTTCTTGACTTTGGCTTTGATGACTCCTATTTTCACTTCGGTGATTTCTCCTCTCTCGCTTGTCAATAGCCTAAGCAATATAAAAACTGAGGCGAAAGGAAATGATGGCCACAAGGTCCCAATGATTACAGACCTGTAGCTATATTATGCTGTCCGTCGAAAGTATTAGAGAGAGTAGTCTATGAACAAATGATTTGCTATATTGAATTTAAGTATGTACTGGATTCCTATCAGTCAGGTTATAGACGGGGTTTTAGAACGCAGACTTTGCTTGTAAAGGTGTCAGATGATATGAGGCGGGGTATAGATGAGCGAATGGTTACCAATATGGTACTTTTCGACTTTAGAAAGGCTTTCGATATGGTTCCCTATACACTTTGACTTCGAAAATTCAAGGATCTGGGCTCCTCGGTTACTGTTCTGAAATGGCTGGCATCATATCTCTGTGATAGGCGACAATGTATGATAGGATTGAATGAGGAAAGATCACACTGGGGCCAAATAGGGACAGGTTTCCCACAGGGATCTGTGCTTGGACCTCTATTGTTCATTCTCTACACCAATGACATAAAAGATTTGATCAAGCACTGTAGATATACGTATTTTGTTGATGACCTCCAAATTTATATTCAGTGTACTCCAGACCGAGTGAGTGAAGTAATTGCCTTAGTCTATGAAGATGCGAAGGCGATATTTGACTGGACGGAGGTTCACGGGCTTAATCTTAATCTCAAGAGGACTAATGCTTTAGTGATTGGAAGGTTACGGTATATCAATTGCTTGGAAGTTGAAACATTTTCTCCGGTCAAGGTAAACGATGTGATTATTCCCTTTGTTAATGAAACTCGAAACCTGGGAGTAATTATGACGAGCGCCTACTATTTTGTGGAATAGCCAGGTGTTCAATATCAGCAGAAGAGTGTATACCGTATTGAAACAATTGCACTTTAATAAAGAGGCCCTAACTATTGCATTTAGAACTCAATTAGTATCCTCACTTATACTGCCTAATTTTGACTGTTGTTCTGCAGTCTGGAATGATTTGACTGATGAACTAAACACGAAGCTCACGAAAATCGAAGAAGGTTAGGATGGATTACTGTGAGGAATAGACGACTTTATTTCACTAGTGTGTTAAAGTATGTAACACTTAAATCCCAAAAACCAGAGTACTTGTGCAGTGACTTTGTGAGTAGGGCTGCGACTACTGACAGGGTGGTCCACCAACCCGAGAGACTACGGGTCCCGTCTAGCCGCATGGTAAGGTTCCAGAAATCGTTTGTTGTACCAGTGATGACGTTATGGAACTGCTTGCCGCTGAAAGTGGTAGAGGCGGAATCAGTTACATGCTTCAAATCGAGAATTTTTGAGTATCTGCTTAATGAAGAAAGCATGAAATATGGTGAGGGTAGATAGATGATGATGACAGAAATGACCGAATGATGGTTATCGTGCTCACTGGAATGAATGCGAGTTTGAAGTTGTAAGTATGAATAAATATGAAGACAGCATATGCTAAGTTTGGTTTTATTATGATAAAGTATTATGGAGAATTATGTATTATTATATATTATAAGGTATTATTATTATCCATATAGTATGATGAGAAAAAGTAAGAAGTAACTGCTAATATTATAAATATTTTATGAAGTTGCTTATTGTAAGAAATTTTACGGACGCATGGGCCAGTGTAACATGCGTACCAATGTACATTTGTGACCGTCCGCGAAGAAAGGTACCTAACGCGCGGTAGCTTCATTTTACAGGAGGAGCGATTGAAAAAGCGGTCCAACACAGGAACTCAGTAAGAGGGCCTTACTTTATAGTTTAACAACATTTCAAATTTTTCAGATATAGGAATAATATTTTTTCTTATGAAAGAAAAAATTAAAAACTATCAATTGGAGTGAAAAACTGAAAATCTACTTTTTTCGCATTAGGCCCCTTTCTTCGCGAACGGTCACATTTGTTCTTGTTCTCACGGGCGTCGCCCAGAACAAACAAACGTTCACTTTAGTTCTCTCCCTATTTCCCCCCTCTCGCTCACCCATCAAAATTGACAAAATGGCAGCAGTTTTTCTGAAAATATTCAATGTCATTTTACTCAAAAAGCCCATCGTTTATTTTCTGTTGATTTGTTTCTAGATTCGTCCTAATGTAAAAAGTATATTCCATGATAGTCTCCTCGGTGCTCATGTCTTGGAGAGATAAGACAATTTGTTTTTGTTTGAAAAACGGTAATTCACGATTTTTGCCAAAATGAAACAAGATACAAAACAAGTCAAAGGAACAAAATATGTTGTCTACACAAGTTCTAGAACAATGTCTTGTGACACTTTTTTCTATTTCACGTTATTTTATAGATTTTTTCGAAAAGGTGTATAAAATCCTTTGGGATATATTTTGAAAAAATCGACAATATTCATTTTTTCAAACTTACTTCATAATTCTTATCAACACGTTGTTCAAGTTGTTAAATTAACTCCTTTTTGGTTTTCATCGAACCACACAATTGTACTGTTGAGAAAAAAGCAATATATTTTAAAGGATTCTACACATATTTTTGCAAAAATCTCGAATATAACGCGAGATAGAAAAAAGAAGGGCTAGGACTTCACGGCTAGTAGTTGTATATTTACTCGGATGCTCGGGGACCCGGCTACCCGAGGTAACGGTAATTACTAGGGCACCCGAGTACCAGGGTAATAACCAAAATCTTGGGTACCCGGGTACCCGGGTACTCAAAAAATATGTCTAAATTTTAATGATTTCTCATTCGGCATCAAGTTTCAAATGAAAAGAAAACAAAAAATACACACGCGTTAGTTTCATAACCCTTACTTGAGGATCAAAAGAAATCAATAGGGAAGCTGTAATATTATACAATAAAAACCGACCATAAGTGCTCTTTTCAAGTGGACTTCCACACATTATCAGAAAAGTAAATAAGAATTATTTTAATGTAAGAAAAATAAAATACGGTAGCTTTACATTCGTAAAGTTTCCTATTCAACTTGACCGTTAAGGCGACATGCCGGCGAATTGGATCAAGGATTATTTAACATTTTTGATCATTTTATCTTTTGTTTTACTACATTCCTGATATCCGAGACTTACTCGGGTAGCCGGGTATTACCGACTACTCGCGTATCCGGGTACCCGATTTTATTTGATTACCCAAGTACCCGAGTAATACTCGTGCTCTCGGGTACCCGCCCGAGCACTCGGGTTGCCAGGTATTGGCTAAGTCAGAGCCCTAGAAAAAAGTATCCAGAGACATTTTTCTAGAATTTTTTTAGAGAAACAATTTTGTTTCTTTGATTTTTTTCCCTCCAAGGCGACAGCACAGGACATACTATATAAGGGCGAATCTAGAAAAAAATCAAGAGAAAAAAGTGAGGTTTTGAAGTAAATGAACTTTGAATATTTTCTGAAAAATCGCCGTAACTTTGTCAATTTTCAAATTTATAAAAACTGTCCAATGGATTTCGAAAGAGGACGAGAAATTCTAGCAGAGTACGAAACAAAAAGACGAAAACCTATATTATTTTAAAAAATATCACACTTTTACAAAAATTTGGACAATTCTTTGTTAACGCACGTTTTCAATTTTTTAAATTCAAATTCTCATATCTTTGTTTAAGTTTAAGTGTAATACTCAAATGGAGTTCGAATGGAGTGTAGCCGGTGCTAACATTTTTTACGACATTTAACTAATCTTGGATTTTTTCGAAATAATTCGCCCAACTAGTGTGTTTTGTGGAACAATACTTCAAAGAATTTTCAAAGATGGTTTTCTCAATTTTTTAACGATTTGTTATAAATAATCCCATATTACGATTTATTAAATTATTATTACTATATCCCTGAAATTTAAAACGATATAAAAGATTTCTCAATGTCAGTGTTATTACACCATTCTTAACCTGCACTACAGGCTTTATGTCAATGAAGTTCACATTGTTTATAAACGAAAATATAAAATTTTTTAAACTTACACAAATCAATTTTTTTTTTCGTTATCGTAAAAAGAATGTAATATATGATTTCGGATGGTAGGAACTTATTATAACGTCATATTCATTATTGTAATGAAATAAACTATATTTGATATTCGGAAAAATTCTAACTTTAAAGTAGACGCTGGGTTCTCAGACTTTCTTTCATTAATTACTTTTATTTGATGGCAAGAAATACCAAAAAAGATTTATCGCAGTATCATTATCGGAAGAACGCATTGATCCACCTACGCACTGCGAAATGTACACGAAAGTTCGGAAAAAATGTGAACATTCCTCTAAACGTTTGGTTTTCGGATTTTCTTTACTTAATTACTTTTACTTGACGTCAGGCAATACTAAACAAATAAGTTCTACCGGTTTTAAGCAAGTTTTATTTTATTTATAAAATTTTAACAAAATGCAAGTATTAATTAATATAGTGGCCCCTAGCTTCTACTACTGTTCCCGAACGCTCAGACAATTGATGGGTTCCATAGCGAAAGAAGGCTTGATCTTTTCACGCTATAAAGTCATGCACCATTTTTCGCACTTCAGCTTCAATTTTAATTTGGTGCTCAGCTAAACTGTTTTGTAACGAGCGAAAAAGGTGGTAATCTGACGGGGCAATGTCTGAAGTGTAAGCTGGATACGACAAAATTTCTCATTTCAATTCTTCTATGGTTTGGCGGACCACGGAACTTCTATGTGGCCTAGCTTTGTCTCCACACATTGCCCCGTCCGATTACCACCTTTTTCGCTTGTTACAAAACAGCTTAGCTGAGCACCACATTAAAATTGAAGCTGAAGTGCGAGAAATGGTGGATGACTTTGTAGCGTCAAAAGATCAAGCTTTCTTTCGCCATGGAGTCCATCAATTATCTGAGTGTTCGCGAACAGTAGTAGAAGCCAGTGGCCACTATATTAATTAATGCTTGAATTTTGTTAGATTTTTATAAATAAAAAAAGTTGCTTAAAACGGGTAGTACTTATTTGTACACCTAATAGTTACTTGGATTGTCTTCTTGCGATATACCTTCTTGGCTCGGTTGAATTGGTTTATTAGCACTTATTGGTTCCGAGATTGAAATTCAATTTTCTTATTAAAATAATTGTATGCGTGACGATTTTTATTAATTTTAATACTGACCTTATTAAACCTCTCAGAAGGTATGAGTTGTAATATGATAGGCTCCATAGTAGTGACGTTTCCAAACCGAACCTCTGGGATGTACAAAGCACAGACTACATGGGCCCAGCCCGCTTGATCTGTTCTCTTAAGAGCACCATCTCGACTTGGACATAACTCACAGCGCTGTTTTAAAATTATATAAACAATGAATCAAATTAGTATATTATTTTGAAGAAAATATGATCAAATCCTGAGCTAAGGCGAGTGTAGTTTAGAAATATGTAAGTAAGGGAGAAAAGTTTCGCTGATTACATCTGGCCGTCTGTGTGGTAAGGCCTGACTAATGATTTAATGTGAGAAGGTTGACACTTAGAAAACCTAAGGGTAGGTTGCCAAAAAAACATGTGTGATTTTGAATTCTGGAAACGCTACCCGCTAAATTTGTTCTTTTTTGGAAAAAATACGGCCATAATTTTTTTTTTCATATTTGAAAAATTATTTAGAGGTTCCACTATTCCTTTTTAGGTCTAAAAATAAATTTTCATAGTTTTCAGTTTTTAATAAATACAAATTTAATGCTAAACAATGTTTTAACCCCTAAAAAGTATTTGTTACTTATTGAGGAATAAGCCCTGAATTTTACGAAACAAAAAACCAATTTTAAAGATACTATCGAGATAACAAGACGCAAGTTTATAATTTCATCACAGTTAATGGTCTGAAATGGCCCCTTAATATTTTTTCTCCTGAAATAATATGGACAGGATTTTTCTACAATATAAAAAGAATATTCTCTACAAGGCATAAATTAAAAATATTTACACCGGGTTACACAAAAATATCATGAACTTCAAAATACACAAAAAATAAACATTATTTACAGTTAAAAATTCTTATATTAGGTACTTTTACATTTATTTTTGCCCATTACACCAGAGTCTCGATAGATGAACAATCTCGCGGGATGCCTGAAAATAGCCTTGTTCATATAGCGCGTACAGCGAAAGGTAAACAAACAGTCAGGGCCGCCTGAACCGTTTCCATAACAGTGCGCAATCTACTTGACTGAGTAGTATAGTGCATGCGTCCCTTCAGAGGCGGAGTCGCAACCGTCTCTCGCCTTGCCCCCTGAGAGACTGCGGGGACCAGCAATTCTAGGAATTCATATAACGCGTGCGACCGCGCGTTCAAACAGTGAGACTCTGGTGTATTTTATATGAAGTCTTATTATCAGCAATTAAAATTTCAAATAAATCGATATGCAAACCAATAAGCGAAACTGATAAAAAACGTAGAATTGCATCGAAATCGACCTTAATTAACTAGCTTACATGTTTTTCAGGCAAATAATAGATAACAAAATACTTGTAGAGTACTTTAGGAATCTTAAAACTATAAAAATGTGCATTTCTTTTGTATTTGAAAATTCAAGATTTTTTTTCGTTCTCCCGGTATCAATATATTAAGTTTATTTCTTATAGATAATATTTCTATTATATTGTAGAAGAAGGCCTGTGCATATTATTTAGGGTGGGGGGGGGGGGAAGGTTTAGGGGCCATTTCAGACTATTAATTGTAATGAAATTACAATTTTTTGTATTTTAAGCCCGATAATATCTCCAAATTTTTTTGTTTCATAAAAGTAAGGGCTTATTTCTCAATAAATAAAAAATACCCTCTAGGAGTGAAAGAAGTCTTTAGCCTTAAATTTGTATTTAAAAAGAATTTAAAACTAAGAAACTTCATTTTCAGACCTAAAACGGCCTAACAGAAGCTCTTAAATTTTTTTTGAGTTTTTTCAGTACTTTTTCACAAAAAGGAAGAAATTTGGAAGGTAGAGTTTGCGAAGTTCAAAAACACACTTCTTTCGTGCACCCTACCTAAGGGGTTTGTGTTATGTGCGTAATGTAAGTCAAATCATGTACAGTTCAATTATAAGATTTTTATTAGAACACAGGAGTAAACGATACGGTACAATAGAAAGAAATGATATGCATAATAACAGAGAGAAACTGAGAGTAAACATGCCCAGAGGAAGCACAACTATTGGTATAGTGGCGTCTCTGCGACCCAATTCGGGTAGTTATCCATAGATGTCCATCTAGAATAGACATGATACTACAATTGATCAGTTTTCTTCATTAACCTGTGTATGTCTCTGACGTCATGGATATACACCATTAGGCATACGCTATGCACACAGGCGCAACTCGTTGAGAGAGCCAAACTATAAATTTGTTTATGAAAATTAATTGAATAATCAATCATTCTTGTAAATTTGCAAAATGTGATGTCGAAGAGTCACCGGAGACACATTCTTAGTTGATTCCGTGAAAAAATTGAGCCTATTCTTTGAAAAAGGCCAAAATAGGAATATGTTTATCAAAATTGTTTAAATAATAAATAATTCTTGTGAATTTACAAAGTCTAATAGCAAATAGTCATGGGAAAGACATTCTTAGTTGATTCCGTGAAAATATTGAGCCTTTTCGTTAAAAAATAGTTAAGCTGTGAATTTGCTTATAAAAATTGTTTAAACAATTGCCAAATAGCATCAATTTGCAATGATTAGTAATAAAACTTTTATTTCTCTCACATTTTTACCAAAACTATGGATTTCAATGAGCTAAGCAGTCCCAATCCCGAAAAGAGCATATGGACGTTCCTTATAAAGCGAAAAGTGTATTATGAGTAACGCTTCCACGAAAGTAGAACTCCGGAGTTCAAATAATCGCGCCTTATACATCGACAGCAAATCACTGTTAAGAAAACGAATGGATTTCAGCCGATCACTTGCTCGGAGACGATATCTTGTCACACATCACTAAGCTAATTTTTAAAATACAGCGTGTCCCGGCGCCTTTGACCAGGCTACCGGGCGCGTCCCCGGGTTGCGGATAGGGGGGCCCTGTACCGAGGGTTTCTGCTGAATCCGGTTACACAACTCAATAAGCAGTCGCGGACAATGCTGTCGTTGCCATGCCTTTGGGCATAGAGCAGCGAGCTGTGAGGGTCCTGGCAGGACCAAATTATGCTGGAGGTGTGGCAAAAAGGGCCATAGGGCTGCGGAGTGTGAAGGAACGCCGCAGTGCTGCCTCTGCGCCACAAAAGAAGGGATTCCACGGACTGACCAGCTGCCGGGCACCATCAGGTGTGCGACGTTCAGAGAGGCAGCCTCGTCGAAGAAGCCTCAAGAATGACGCGAACAGCTGAATAAAGAGAAGAAATGCCAAGCAGGTAAAACAGGGGAAACACGGTTACTTTCTTAACTACCTGTACAAGAGAGGAAAAGTAAGCAGTCCAAAGTGTGGGTATTGCCAAAGAAAAAAAAGAAAACTAGCAGAAGCCCTAGCCCTAGTCAAGGAGAAAGGGTGGTGGTTTTTAGTGGGTCCCTTGGTGGCATCATTATACTGACAAATATGATGTTGTATAATGTATAATTATACGCAATATATAATTGAATATTATATATGTCAGGGTCATTGTAGTGATGCGACTAAGATCACCACACTACTGAGAAGTGCGGACAGGGTGTCCCACTAACTATACAACCTCTTGTACTATGTGATAGTGCACAAAAAAATAAACAAAAAAGTCCGGTAGCAAAATGTTGTGAGAAGCTTAGTTTGGGCACACAAAAGCTTCAAAGTTGAACCTAATCAACCAATGAGGAGCGAGCTTTAGCGAAGACTTATACGTGTCTCAAACGTTAAGATAGTGTATGCTTTTTGGCGAGACTTCAGCGCCCCCATTAGATAATTCCCCGTCGAGTTGTCGCTCTTCCATTGTTTATTGCAAGACGCAAAGTTCAAACCTCCAAAACCTTTTAAAATTCTGAATTCTTTCTCCCTAACATTTATTAACAAGATGAAACTAATGTATAGAATTCCTGAAAATAAAAACAAGAATCCAACGACCAAATTTTGACAACCACCATAAAATGCTCCTATTGTAATTTGAAACAAAAAATTTCCTTTTTCCTTGGACAAAAAATAAAAAAGAGGAAAGAAAAATGAGAAGACAACCAACCAATTCCCCTTCCTTCCCTTTTTTGATTTCTTTCGTCTTTTTCATTTTTATTATTATCAAATCACAACACAAAAACATTCGTAATATTTACCAACGTTTCGGCGCTCATACAGCACCCTTATGAAGGTAATAAAAATTAGAGCAGGTAGGAGCAGTGACGAACCAACGATGCTCCCTCCTCAACACCTGAGATTCAAGTGAGAAATGACCTCCAAACCAAGTCAGCCAAATGCAATTTAAGAATTTTAAATTAGATTAAAATCAAATTCAAAATCCTATTTAACGTCCAATACTCAAGTTAATGTATAGAATTCCTGAAATTACAATAGGAGCATTTTATGGTGGTTGTCCAAATTTTAATATTGGACGTTAAATAGGATTTTGAATTTGATTTTAATCTGATTTAGAATTCTTAAATTGAATTTAGCTGACATGGATTGGAGGTCATTTCTCACTTGAATCTCAGGTGACGAGGAGGGAGCATCGTTGGTTCGTCACTGCTCCTACCTGCTCTAATTTATATTACCTTGATAAGCGTGCTGTATGAGCGCCGAAACGTTGGTAAATATTATGAATGTTTTTGTGTTGTGATTTGATAATAATAAATATGAAAAAGACGAAAGAAATAAAAAAAAGAGAAGGAAGGGGAATTGGTTGGTTGCCTTCTCAGCAAAACAACCTTTCTCTCAGAATTTCTGTTACATAACTTGTAACAAAAGTAACAAAAACCTGAACATTCGCGAAACCCAGCAAACTTGCTTTCTGGAAAATTTGTAAGCAAGCATAATATGAAATAAAACCTTTACAAACAAAAAAAGTTCCTGTTATCGATTACCCGCAGTGTTTCTGTTATCTAAATTGTAACAAAAGTAACAAAAAACTGAAAATTCGAGAAACCCACCAACATTTCTCTCTTGAAAATTTTTTGGCAAGATTAAAATAACACAGTACCTTATCTAACAATAAAAGTCACCCTGTTCGATTCCTCTAAGAATTTTTGTTACATAACTTGTAACAAAACTAATAAATAACTAAACATTTTAGAAACCTAGCAACGTTTCTTTCTGGAAAATTCGTTACAAATATTTAAATAACAAAACCTATTTTCTAACAACAACAGTCATTCTTCTCGATACCTCGTAGACATTCTTTTACATAGCTCTTAAAAGAAGTAATAAAAAAACTAAAAGTTCGAGAAACACAGCAAAATTTCTTTCTTGAAAATTTGTTGGCAATGTTAAAATAACACAACAACTTTTCTAACAACCAAAGTCACCAAAAAAACTGAACATTAACGAAACCTGGCATTTCTTCCAAGATCTATATAGCAAAACATATTTTATAACAAAAAAGTCACTCTTTTCGGTTCCCTTCAGAATATCTGTTACATAGCTTTGAACAATACACCAGAGACTCGATAGATGAACAATCTCGGGGGTTGCCTGAAAATGGCCTTGTTCATATAACGCGTACAGCGAAACGTAAACAGGCAGGGGCGCCTGTACCGTTCCCATAATATTGCGCAATCTACTTGACTGAGTAGTATAGTGCATGCGTCCCTTCAGAGGCGGAGTCGCAACCGTCTCTCGCTCCGTCCCCTGAGAAACTGTAGGGACCAGCAATTCTAGGAATTCATATAACGCGTCCGATCGCGCGTTCAAATAGCGAGTCTCAGGTGTAGTAATAAAAAAAAACTGAAAATTCGAGAAACCCAGGAAAATTGCTTTCTTGGAAATTTGTTAGCAAGATTAAAATAACAAAACAGCTTTTTTAACAACAAAAGTCATTCTTTTTGATTTCGCGTTGAGTTTTTGTTACATAACTTGTAACAAAACTAACAGAAAATTAAACATTCGCGAAACCCAGCAAACTTGCTTATTGAAAATTTTTAAGTAAGCTTAACATAAGATAACATCTTTAACAACAACAAATTTCCTCTTCTTGATTCCCAGCAAAGTTTCTATTACATTACAGGTAACAAAATTGAAAAAAATGAACTTTTGCTAAACCCAGCGAAACGCCTAACATAAGATAACAGATTTATCATTAAGAAAAGTTATTCTTTTCAATTCCTTTGAGAATTTCTCTTACATACTTTGTAACAGAAGTAACGAAGAAAACTAAAAATTCGAGAAACCCACCAAAATTTTTTCTTGAAAATCTGTTGTCTACAAAAGTCACATTTTTCGATTCCTCTCAGAATTTCTGTTACATAACTTGTAACAAAACTGACAAAAAAGTGAACCTTCGCGAAACCTATAAAACTTAATACCCATTTGTATCGCTAGGGAAAAGTTTTTCAAACAAACATGGAAAAAATATCTTATAAGTTAGTGATCTGACTGAAAATAATCCATCCCTTACGTAGAACTAAGGAAAAGTAAAACAAAGTTAACATCTTAGCACATTTTGGTCAAAAGCTACCGAAAAAAATGTGGACACAGGAAACTTAATCATGCAACCGGAATTAGTGTATTATTTCCTGAAAATCTAGGGACGTTTGAATGCTTTAGTCAATTCTATGACATTTTGCCATTTTTTTAAAATGGATAAAAGTTTGTCATCAAATGGGAACCCTCTGCAAAGTGTTCTTTAAACGACAAGCTACCCAAAAAATGTTTGAAACAAATTTGTATCATGCCAACGCCTCTTATCTATTTTCGAAGTACAATAAATATCACTGAAGTTAGACATTATTTACAGCTTTCATGATTTTCTAAAAATAATGTACTACTTGAGGTCGCATGATTGACATTTATGTTTTATGCATTTTTGGGTAGTTGTCCATTCAAGGAATACTTTGAAGAGTGTTCCCATTTAACAAAAAACTTTGACCTATTTTTAAAAAATGGCTAAATGTCACAGAATTGACCAAGGCATTCAAACGTCCCTAGATTTTCGAGAAATAATGCACTAATTTCGCTTGCATAATTAAGGTTTCTGTTTCCAAAGCTTCTACGTAGCTTTTTACCAGAAGGCGTTAAGATGTTAAGTTTGTTTTACTTTTCGGTAATTCTACAAAAGGGTGAATTATTTTCGGTGAAGTGTATACAAATGGGTCCTAAGTGAAAATTTAATCTCGCTAATATTGAGCACTGACATATCGAAAGATTCGTTGCTCAGCAGATTCTTTAAAGGATTCTTTAGAAAAACACCGTTTCGACCCACATACTCCACTACGTGGGATACGACACCTGTTCTAGAATTTATAGAAAATCTTTCAGCATCAAAGCCTCTCAATATCACAGAAATTTCAGAAAAAACTGCAACATTGTTGGCCCTTGTATCAGCTCACAGGCTTCAAACATTAGCCTTAAATAATATTATGAACATTGAAGTTACAAAATCTGAACTAAAAATCAAGATACCTGATTTAATTAAAACTTCAAAACCAGGTCGCTGCCAACCAGATTTAATCCTACCGTTTTACCCGGAGAGGCCCGGGGTTTGTGTAGCTAGAGCTGTCTTGTTGTGTTAAGTCCTGATAGAAAAGTCAGGTGTAGACATGGACTCCTTCTCGGCTTATACTACAAGATATGCATTTACATCATCAGCATTGAAGAAAGGGATTGATATTATTATTATTATTATTATTATTATTATTATTATTATTATTATACCATTAAGCCATTTCCCTTTCGGGGTAGGCGTGACTTGCTCGGTTGGAAAATAGTAGTGTGTATATGGGTATATAGGTATAAAGTAGGTAGGTATATAGGTATATAAGTTATAATTATCTGAACCAACTTTTTGGAGCGAGGTCCCAAGTTGTTTCTCCTATCTTTTCTTCGACCATTGATATAATTCAAAATTTGAAAGTTTAAAAACTTATCTTTCTTCGGTCTTACGGTCCAATGAATAAAAAAACATAAGAAACGATTATAGTTGTTTAAAAATCGTTTTATTCTCTACGTTTCGGCTCTCACTGCGGGCCTTCATCAGGAAAGTTTCCATTTCTGTCGTTTAAAAAAAAAAAAAATTTTTTACGTAGTGTCAAAAAGATAAATTTTTTAGTCGATCATGTTATGATTCCATAAGGTGAAGATTTAATTTTCATGTCGAAATTTTTATAATAATTGTCAAAAATATGAGCCTCAACAAAAAAATTTCTCTTTTGAGAGGCTCCAAACCAATTAGATTACATTTTTAATAGAAGAAAAAGGTTCCAAATAATAATTATGACGGTGACAAAACAGACAAGGAACTCACATTTAATGTTTTTTTATTGATTGGACCGTAAGACCGAAGAAAGATAAGTTTTTAAACTTTCAAATTTTGAGGTATATAAGTGTTAGGTATAGATATTTTAGATTGATCTGGAATTCTCGTGTTATTTATTTAAATGACACGTTTATTCCGCAACACTGCTCCGACTCAGGTTGCTGATCAATCTCTCTAGCGATCACCCCAGGTGAGGAGCCTCACAAAATTGTTATGTATGGTTCCCCACTTGGGCCCATTAGAATTCAAGGTCTTTGTTTCAGGCGTCATTCACTCTAGTGCCACTCTATTTACAAACTATTTGTCGCCACACTTTTCTGTCCTGGCATACTACTTTAGCTTCCTTCATGTCCATGGATTTTTTCATGCAAGCTCTTGTGTTTCTATGGCTTCTTATGTCTCTTAGGATTAATGTCTCATTTACAGATTCTAACCATTCTTTCGGCGGTCTACCTCTGGGCATTCTGCCATTTACTTTACCTTTATACACTTGTTTGGTCAGTCGTTCATTTTTCATTCTTTCAAGATGTCCGAACCATCTTAACTGATTTCTTTCCCATATGTCAACTAGTGTCTCTCCTGTACCTCATTCTTTGAGGATTTTCTCGTTTCGGACTTTGTCCATCAGTGTTTTCCCGCATATTATGCGCAGAGGTTTCATGCCGATCGTGTTAATTTTACTCCTGTCCTTTTCTTGACAGGTCCATGCCTCGCTACCGTATAGTACAGTCGGTACGAATATAGAATTATGTATGGCCATTTTGGCTTTTTTTGATATGTTTTTATTTGTTAGGATGGGCCCAGCTCTACCGACAACCTGCTTACCCTTATTTATGCGCCTATCTAACTCCCCATCTATTTTTCCGTCGCTAGTGAATAGACTACCTAGATATACGTACTTGTCAACTTGTTATAATCTCTCATCATTTAGGACAATGTTGCATATTGTTTGCTCACTTTTTCCCTCAAACACGATGATTTTTGTTTTATTTACGTTAATTTTGAGGTCCATGTTGTTCATGCTTGTATTAAGTTTATTCAACATTCTTTGCAAGTCCTCAATTGATTCTGCCATAAAAATTTTGTCATCTGCGAAAGCATCCTTGTTTCACGCCTTGCATAATATCGAACCAGTCACTCAGTTTCCCATTTACCCTTACACTCGCTTTACTAACTGTATATATTGTTTTTATTGCTTGTAGGAGCCCTCCATTTACTCCGTACTCTTTAAGGACTTCCCAAAGTTTATTACTATTTACTTTGTCAAATGCTTTTTCTAGGTCAATAAATGCACAGAAAACTTTCTTTCCTACTCTCAAGCTTTTTTCTGTGATCTGTCTTAGGCTAAATATCTGATCTGTACATGATCTTCCTGGCATAAATCAACTTTGGACTTCCCATATCTTTTCTTCTGTGATTTCCATTACCCTACGAATAAGTATTTTTGAGTATATTTTACTTACGGTACTGTGTAGGCTGATACCTCTGTAATTACTGCAGTTGCTTTTATCTCCCTTTCTTTTGTATATTGGTACGATAATCGCTTTTCTCCAATCGTATAGGACTTCCCCCGTCTCCATACATAAATTTATCAAATCGCACAACCTGTGAGGTATGTACTCGCGACCGTATTTAAGCATTTCAGCGCTAATACTGTCTACGCCAGCAGCCTTACCGTTTTTTAAGTTCTTAATTATATCTCTCACCTCAGTGACACAGACTTTTTCAATTGGGTTTTCTAATGCATTATGTTCTATGTCGCAGTTTTGTTGTCCTATATCTTCACCTCCTAATAGTTCTTTAAAAGAGTCTTCTAAAGCGTCTACTATCTCGTCTATATCACATAGCATTTCACCTTTGCTGTTTCTCATGCTGGCAAACTCTGTACTTTTACTTTCCTTCAACTGTTTATATAATAGTTTCATAATTCCTTCAAAGTAGTTTTGTATTTTGTTCTCTTCTTCTGTTCTGATTTTTTCTTTACTCTCCTCGATTAGTCGTTTAACTTTCCTCTTTTTGTCTTTGTAATCATTTTCGAGTCTATTTCTCTCCTCATCGCTAAGACCTGTAATGTTTAATGTTCTCTCGTGCGCTTTTTTCTTTTCTTGCTGGGCTGCTTGAATTTCATTATTCCACCACGCATCACCAGACTTTCTTTCTACCACTGCCGTACCACACACTTCAATTGCAGTTTTAACAATGATATCCCGTAACAAAGTCCACGCGCCCTCTATACCTTTATTGGTTATAAGCGCTTCTCAAGTTGCCCTATCTATGCGTTCGCTTAACTTATTTTGAAACTCTATTCGCACTTCCGGTTTCTGTAAATTTTCAATCTTTAATCGAGTTTAAAAAGTACGGCGGGTTGGACAACGACTTCGCAAACTTTCGCACATTTTTATAACCTGCCAATTCAGAATTCTAATAGCTCGCTAGCTTTATCGATTCTACCGAAAGAATGATATTTAGCATATAAGATTATTTTTGTTTAACCAGTTTAATTATTATGTTCACCTTGTTTTAGAAAGTAAAGAAATAAAATAAAAAAAGTGAAGAAAAGTAAGAAAAGATGCCTTATCTCTGCATGTAATCTCGAGAATGAGGCGCTGGGTATAATTGTATAATTAAAGGAACTCACCTGTACGTGAAGTTCGATTATAAATTATACGAAGGCGCCTCGTTCAAAGATAATTACATTTCCCTCCCACTGGTATCCCATACCATTTTTTAGGCCAGTAATCATCGATTATCCAATACATTCAAGGGCATCCTTTTCTTATTTTATAAACAGATAGACTGCAAATATGAAGTTGCCTGCGCATACGAATATAAAGGTGCGCCACCGTGGGAAAAACGTTTAAATTTAAAGGTCTGAACGTTGTGAAACTCCTGATAACTGGACACTAATACATGTAATCATCTTCGAGCGAGACGCCTTCGTATAATTATAAACAAACTTCACGTACAGGTAGAATTGCGCTTCAGATTAATTTATTATTTAGCACGGACGTGAAACCTTTTTCAACATTCATATTATTGACATTGCAAAATTGAAGATTTATGGTTGACACATAACATTAATGACGTCTCACATCTATCAAACTATAGAGGGTAGAAGCTTCGAGGTTTAGCATGTAATAGAACCATGTGGATACAGTTCGGTAACGGAATCTGCAAACAGAACCCGCCTTGCCAATCTACTAATTCTAGCTCTAAAAAAATTAAAACAATAATTTAAGTTACAAAAATTTTGTATTTCCTTAGGTCCTTCTGTGATTCTTACGGTGAGATTTTATTTTAACATTAGGCGCTATATTACTAACCTTGGCATGTACATATAGAAATTAGATGCCTATCTTTAATTTTGAAAGCAATTTCATTAAATTTTACTGTAAATCAAATATTTCTTTATTCATTTACTCTTTTTATGCCAATCTAATCCAATTAAAATGTTATAAACACTTGCATAATCTAGTCACAGGTATACGTGGGTATGTGTGTGAGCATGGGCATATGTTAAGAGTGATGGAGGAGCCAACTCAATTAGTGTAATAATGTTTCAACAGTTATAAGGTTGCCTCTCACCTTCCCTTACGAGAGGGACAACCCAAATTATATATATGTATTAATTAATTTCAGGTCAATTTAAATTCGGAGCAACTATATTACTCTGGGTTAGATTTACCTATCGTATTCACTTGAAGATATTTATAATATACAATAAATTGGGATTATCAAGACCTAGGAGAAAATTAGCGTTATTTTATCTGCGTTTATCAACTTTAAACCTACTATCAACACACCTCCAACACTTCTCCAGAATACACATAAGATTTTACGTGCATTGGGCTAGTGTGTTTTTAGTCGATGTTTACAATCGACAATATTTTGTAAAAAAGTATATCAATCCCCCAATTATGACTATATTATTGTGAGAAGTTGTAGGCTCCGGAAGCTACGATCATGGTTCTTTAAAAGCAACCAATCCCGACGCAACTGGAACGTGTACGTCATCCGCTTCTGCTCCTTCTGTCCTAGAAGGTAAGCATATATTAATAATATTATTAATTATTATTAATATATTATTATTATTATTATTATTATTCAATCGAATATATATAATCGTTGTGTTAAGTCCCTGCTAGAAAAGTCAGGTGTAGACATGGACTCCTTCTCGACTTATACTACAAGATATGCATTTACATTAGCAGCATTGAAGAAAGGGATTGATATAAGTACTATAAAAAGTACGGCGGTTATCACTATGTGATAAATGACAACAGTGATCAGGAAATCCTTTCATCTGCCACTTTTGTCCCCTAAGACCGGCCAAGCTGCCGGAAGTCGTAATGAAACATAACGTCCCAAACGTCATTTTTTCATGTCCGATCAAGGGATTGCAGACAAATTATCTACAAACCCTAACGTCGGCCGGGTGGCCGAACATAAGATTTGACTATAAAAGCGAGTCCACTTCTTATTACGCAATACAAGGCTTAAGGCGCATCCTCAGGCTTGACTTTAGCCCATTTATTACAAATGACATGTTTCCTCCTACAAGGATGAATTGCTTGATGTAATATTTTAACCAAATAATTTCAATGGCATAATACAGAAGCTATTAGTCTCCTTTTTTTGAAAAATGGTCTTGTTTTTTTTTTTTTTTTTAATTAATCGAAAATGTGCTTCATTTATGCGCCTGGAAACGAAACAATCCGCCACCGGGAAAGTATCCATGATGAACCGAAAACAGGCGCTCCCAATTTGAAGAGCACAGCAGGATGTTGGAGCGTGAAATTTTTCGACGATACTGGAACCCAGAGGGTCAGACATAACTCACCCGACCTTCCTATTGTTAGAGAGTTACACGATTCGAGCCGGTTGAACGAAATTAATAATTATTAAAATATTAACAAATTGAATTTTAATATGCTGCATTAGGTTCGTTACATAATGACGAGACGATTAAAAAAAGATGGGGAAAAATCGGTTAACCCGTTCAATTTCTGTTGGGAATCTTGGTAAGTTTGCATTCGCTTTAAGATTACCTTAAATATTAAATATTAAATAAATATTAAATATATACCTTCAATATGGAGAATATTGACCGATTTTCCTAAGCCTTTTTTTCATTTTTTTTTTCAAGTTATATCATTTTCCAGTTTTATCAGCTAATACAACTTTCATCGATCCATGTTTTGCGTAATTTTAGAGATTGTAACAGTATTCATTATCGGCGGGTGATTTACTTTGGTCTTTATCGAAAGACAAAAGCAGATTCGAGGAGATCAGATAATTACACATCGGAGTAATTAATTAATTACTCAATTGATGATTAATCAATTCATTATTATACAATTGAATAATAATAAGTGATTAATCAATTGATTAACCGAACAATTACTTAATTAAGTAATGGATCAATGATTACTAAGTTAATTATTATGTGAATAAACGATAATAATTAATTAATTAATTAATTGACAATTCCTGCATTCATGTGTGTATTCATGACGGCGGGTAATTTAGTTTGGTCTCTATCCAAAGATAAAAGCAGATTCAAGGATGATTAATCAATTAATTGATTATTCAATTCAGTAATTCGAAGTATCCAAAGAATATAAATAATTTACAGAATATCGAATCTAATTGTTATAAACAAATTATATTAACAAAATGTCAACATATTGGAAATTTTGCTTGCAACGTATATTTGTAAGTTGAAATTGCTTGATTTTATCAACAGGATCATGTTTGATCATGAAAACATTTTTTATGGTATAATTTGTTTATTTTATAAACAAATTATGTAAACAAATGCATAGTTTAGGCGTTTATTGGCAGAAAGTAATCGTTTTTCTTTCTTAGTACCTTTAAATTATATGAGTGGTAATATTTAGTGATTAAGATTGGTCATTCGATATTATTTGTTTATTTTATAAACAAATGCATAGTTTCGTCATTTATAGACAGAAAGTAATAGTTTTTTTCTAATCGTCTTAAAATTACATAAGTGGTGATTTCTAGTGACGAAGAATTGTCAATCGATATTATTCGTTTTTGTTATAAACAAATTTTATAAACAAGTGCATAGTTTGACCAT